>WHYT01017100.1:375775-429183 GCA_009806455.1 Tetrax tetrax
GGGGGGGGGGGGGGGGGGGGGGCTCAGTACAACTTCCGTCTTTTCATTTGAAGTGGGTAAGGTAACAGCTCTGTGAAATGCTTTCACAAGATCGTTCCAGCCAATTCTGAGTTATTTGAGTAGCGAGAAGAAACATAACAAGCACAAAAATAGTATTTGACTTCGTTTTGCTTTGTCTTGAAATAAAACTGCTGTTTCTGCTACAGCAGAAACAAGTGAAGCTGAATGTTTTGAAGCGCAGCCTGAATTTCTAGGGGAAAAGACAAACCATCAATGTTTACATTTTAAAAGTTGCCTTTAGTTCTGAAATGAGCGTCTTTTGGACCAAGGAATGCTGACCCTGCGCAATGGATGCTTTGAGAACTGTGCTCTGCGTGTGCATCAAGGCTACAGCCTTGATCTTGCAAACATTCTCAGGGATATTTTTTCCCCTTTTATACACAGAAAAAATATCTGCACAAAGATGTAATCTGTCTTTTTCCATTTTTTTTCTCTGTATTACAGCTTCCAGTTACTTTCAGCCACCATGCTCTGAACTTGCGAAGCTGAGTTACTGCCTCTTGCTCTCCTCCCTCTACCAGCAACAGCTGTCCTTCCTTGATTCTTGATAATAAACTGGGTGCAGCTGTCCCCAGTAGCTGGGAAACTAGTCTAGTGTATGATTTAATATTTTGGGTGCAGTGATAAATGGAAGGAGGTTAGTGGCTGACAAAGTAGGCTCTGTTAGAGGACAGAGCAGCAGCCTGTGCGAACGCTCACAAACAGGAGAGGAGTGACTAGACCTAGCTTTCATATTCTAAGTGTAAGAGTTACTTGGTTGGATCCCTTCTTGTGCTGCTCTGGACACTTGTGTTTCATGCGTTTTCATTCTCAGCCAAATTCTTCAGAACCCTTGACATCAGGGATACTAATTAATTTATCTTTAAAATAAATAGCATTTTGGCACTGACAATGGAATTGTGGAAAACCATGGCAGATGGATAATAATGGAGGAAAAACTGACATGAGTTAATCTGGAGTATCTTTGTTTCAAATGGAAGTATCCTGAAACACTGAGGGGAGCTGTTCCCAAGGAAGCTTTCCCAAGTATGCTTGTTACCAAGCAGTAGAACAACTAAGGGAGAGTGCTTTGAAAGGGAGAAATGGAGTATTGTGAAAGGTGGTCCTTCCCATCCGTCAGTGAACAGAGATAGGAAGCAGGCCTGACCAGGACAAGAATTGTCCTCAGAAAATTTGGTAGCAGAATTGCTACCAAATGAAAGGGCTTTACAGAGATTTGTGGGTTTTATTCCCATTGATCTGAGTGTCTTTTGCTGTAGACTAATGAAATTTTTATTTTTAGAAATGCTCCGTGAAGACTAATTTGTTTCTTAGTTTTACTTTTGCATAGTTTGAAGCGGAGTAACAGCACTCAGAGCACCATGTTTAGCAAAAGTCTGGCAGTGTGCAAAAGCTACTCAGGAATCAAGCGAATTCTTTCTTAGACAAGAAAGCTTGAGAGAGAATATGTGTCTGGGAACACGGGGACAGTGATTGGATTTGGCCTTAGGTCAGCAAGCCTTGTAGACACGTAGGATCCCTGGGCTGGATCCCAGCTAGTTTTTAGCTCTTCAGAAGACATCGGTCTTAAAAAATAGTTTGATCAGTGTTCTCAGAAGCCCAGTCAAATACTAGGAAGAGTCTGTTTTAAAGTGTGAATGAAGTCTGTCACCATCATCTGGAGAGATTAAGTAGAGTACTTTGTAAGCAGGATGATAATTGGTCAGTTGGTGATTTCTACATACTTTAGCCAGGTAGATATCCACAATGTAGATATGGTATCTCTGCCGTATGCTGCTCTTGTTCAATTTGGTCACGCTTCTGTCATCTCATTCCTTCCCCTTGTACCATTTCCATCTGCTTGTCAGTGCCTTGCTTA
Source organism: Tetrax tetrax (assembly GCA_009806455.1). NCBI lineage: Eukaryota > Metazoa > Chordata > Aves > Otidiformes > Otididae > Tetrax > Tetrax tetrax. Next base: position 377,694 of record WHYT01017100.1, read on the forward strand.
TTTTTTATCGGACAGCCTCTACTAGGAATTTTCTTGTGGTTCAGGGTAAGCTACATGAATTTATCTTGTTGGTGCCATTTTGTAACAGACCAGTTCTCTTGTTTTGTTATTCCCCTCTCTAGTATAATGTTTAGCAGATTGTTTTTCTGGATTTGTTGGCCAGAGAAGCTGTGCAGTCTCCACACTTGAAGGTTTTCAACATCTGACTGGATAAAGCCCTGAGCAGCCTGGTCTGATATCATAGTTGACCCTGCCTTGACCAGGAGGTTGGACTCCTGGGGTGCCTTCCCACCCACGTTATTTTCTGATTCTATGATTTGGCCTTCCAAAACAATGTAGCTGGACCTGGAAGGAAGATTCAGTGTGAATTAAGCTATGTACTCACATGCTTCCGATACTTCCAATACCTAAAGGGGGCCTACAGGAAAGATGGGGAGAACCTCTTCAGTAGGGCCTGTTGCAATAGCACAAGGGTTAAAGGTTTTAAAATAGAGACAGGTAGATTCAGATTAGATAGTAGGAAAAAATTTTTTACAGTGAGGGTGGTGGAGCACTGCCCCAGGTTGCCCAGAGAGGCGGTGGATGCCCCATCCCTGGAAACGTTCCAGGCCAGGTTGGCCGGGGCTCTGAGCAACCTGATCCGGTTGGAGATGTCCCTGCTCCTGGCAGGGGGTTGGATGGGTGGGCTCTACAGGTCCCTTCCCACCCAAACCCTTCTGTGGTTCTATGCTTTAGTCTCTGGGAAGCTACCTACAGAAGCAACCACCTTAGGCCCCCCCTCACTAAACAAAACCAGAACAGGCTCTCGTCCTTTCTAGTGGTTGACTGTTTGAATAACTGTTTGAATGAGTTTACTGACTTCAACAGCAGAAATTACAGACTAATAAATTGGCTAGGTACAAGGCGCCAGAAAGACAAGACTCTGTCATGAGATTGTTCAGATAGCTGAAGAAATTTGCATATGAATAATATAACTATAAAATTGAAATAACAAAAGGTTCACAAAATGTAGCAAGGCCAATTTTTTTTTTTGATTGTGCAGATTTTATTCTTCATTATGAGGTTTCACTTATTACAGTATTAAGATATGCACGGGCACATAATGCAGTTAAGTTAAAGCTACTGTTCAGAAATAATGTTTGCTTATCCTTAATCTTAGTTTTGGTTAGTAAAAAAAAAGCAACTTAAGTCAAAAGTTTAATTCAGGGTTAAGTCTGTGGAATACTTAAGGCCTATGCTAGGAGAGAACAATTGGTGCTTGAATCAATTCTACATTCATATTCCTTTACTTTTCTCTCTGTTGTCCAAAAGAGAGGTAGTTTTCCTGAAATGTGCCTTTTGAGTAGATTATTTTTTTGTTCTAGCTGAACCAGGGCTCAGAGGACCCTCTGAAGAGACCAGTGGTGTATGTGAAGGGTGCTGATGCTGTCAAGCTAATGAACATAGTTAACAAGCAGAAAGTGGCACGAGCAAGGATTCAGCATCGCCCCCCACGGGTGAGACTTTAAGAAACTTTACCTAGGTATTACACTGCTGTTACTTCATGCGGTGCTCGCTAACTGCACTGAGTGTGAAGATGTTTTGATGCTCCCCATGAGCATTAATACATGTGACATTCTATTGACCTAAGTACATTGAGCAACTGCATTGTGGACAAGCGACTACACTTGATGTAAGTATAGAATCCACAATGTGGCATCTGCTGTCTTGCATAAGGGTTCTTTTGAATATATAAACGGCTAAAAATTTTGTGTAATAGAATGTTTTCCTTAATGAAATAACTTAATTATTGCACTCTCCTAGTAGTTCAGATTTGTAAGGTAGTCTGCCCTGCGTTAACTGATAATTCTGTGTAGTATTTTAAACATGGGTTAATTATTTGATATCTGATATTTGTAATTCTAATATAAAATAGTTTTTATAGAGGTTTTTTTTGAGCACTCTCTAAATGTAGTTTACAGAAGAAGAACAGAGCTACAGGTCTTCCATGTCCCAGTTAGCACTTTGGTTTTGTTGTATTTTTATGGAATTCTCCTGTTAAGAAATACATTTGAGAAGTGGGCCGTTTGCTGAGAATTCGAATGTTGATTTTCACTCACTTAAGTGTACAAGCAAACCAATGAATCATGAAAATTTGTGTTAGTTTTAGATGCACTCAGTTAAAAAACCTGAGTTTTGTGGGATCAGCTCAGAGACACTGTAAATCTGACATCTTGTGACTGGCATTCTGTGTATTTCATTCCCTTGCAGTGACACATGAAAGCCAGGTTTTGTCTGATAGAATCCTGGTTAATGAGCAGAACAATGTGTACCTTGACTTTTGCCGTTGTGACTGTGTACATTTGACAACGACCGCTGAGAAAGTAGAGAAAAGAACTATAGATTTTGAGTATGATCTAAAGAAAGGAAAAATAATATTTTTGTTTTAATTTTTAAGCAACCCACCGAGTACTTTGATATGGGAATTTTCCTGGCCTTCTTTGTGGTTGTGTCTCTTGTTTGCCTTATTCTTCTTGTCAAGATCAAACTGAAACAGCGGCGTAGTCAGGTAAGAGCAGTAATGGGATATTCACTGAATGCTGAAAGTTAGCTGCTCTTACTTTGTCCTAGAACTTGCTTGCTACTTTTGCAAATGTCAGCCATTGACTTAGAATAGCCATCTTTGTGGAAAGCGTTTTATCTATGGATGTAGGCCTTTGGAAGAAATTTGGAAATGTCTTTAAAGGAGATCTACATCAGTCTGTGGTGTTCATTCAGTTAAATCCTGAAATGAAAAGGATACAGAAGCAGTCCATTTAGACACTGGGAAGGAAGAACATTTCTGGTTGTTCAGAGGCTGATTGTCAGTAGCACTGGTGTACTTCTAAAGAAGTCCCAGCTCTTGTTGCTGTATTATGGAGAGAATATCAGGATTGATAATACATTGCAGCTCTTTTCAATAGAATAACATCTATTGATTCTTAACGGGAGAGGTTTACAATAGAAAAAGTTTGGTTAGGACAAGTTCTAGCAGAGATACTTTGCATTTGTCCTGTCAAACACGAAAGGGAAAGCAAATGGAAACTAATAGACTCTGAAGTTTGGAGTTGCAAACTGTCCAGTATATACACCTAAAAGGAATGCAAAGCACTGCAGATGCTTAGGATTCTTGCTTTGGACATATCGAGTAGGAATCCAAAGATGTTATGGGCCAACAGCAGTGTTAAAAGGGAGATGATACATTCTACAGTAAAATGAAAACAACTCACTGCCTTCCTAAATTTATACCATTGATTAAATTCGAGGGAAGGGGGAAATGATACAGTTGATTTTGTAACATTTCATTTTAATTCCTCTCTCAAGTATTGCTTCTGGTAATACGGTGGTGACGGCATAGTGGGGCATTGCAGTCAATATTGACAGTTCAAAAAAAGTTCCTGACCAAGTCTTACATGTTGCCTTGAGTAGTTGCTGCCTATTAATTGAGCAGTTGCAGTGTATCTCAGTTGTCAGCACCTTCACACTGTTTCAATTCAAACTAGCTTCTCATTCTCACTACTGCATGTGGCATACATTCTTTTCATGAGGCTTCTGATCTAATTATCTCTCTCTCTGCTTAATTTAAGAAATTTTACATTAGACTGGGCTTGATGTGATTTGGTAAGATACGTTAATTTGATATGGTGATGTTTCTTTGCTACTACACTATAGTCCCTTATGCAGCAGTGTTGCTTTTTTTCCTTTTCTTTTCTTTTCTTTTTTTTTTTTTTTTTTTTTTTTTTTTTTTTTTTTTTTTTTTTTTTTTTTTTTTTTTTCCTTTCTTCTGTTGTAGAATTCCATGAACAGGCTTGCAGTGCAAGCACTGGAAAAAATGGAGACCAGGAAATTTAAGTCCAAAAGTAAGGGACACCGTGAAGGTAGCTGTGGAGCCCTGGACACGCTCAGTAGCAGCTCCACCTCTGACTGTGCCATCTGCTTGGAGAAGTACATTGATGGGGAGGTAAAGGACAAATGGTCTGTTGAGCATGGGCTGAGAAGGTAGCTGGTTTATTTTAGCACTGTGCTACGCGGCTGGCTGTTGGTACATTGTGTACTGAGGCTGTGCCGCTTGCCAGAGCCGTTGCATTGAGTAGCCAACTCGGCCTCAGCTGCATTCTGCAGCTCCCAAAGAAATCTCAAGGGCTTTTCCCCATACTACAAAGTGAGAGGTGGGGGATCTCATTCTGCAAGTTGCTACCTCCATCTAGTTGCTTTTCTGAGGAAGAACTTGTAAAGAAGCCAGGGTTACCTCGGCACTTAGCTCTCTGGGTATTTGTAACAAATTGTGCGCTAAGGGGATGATGCATGCCAGCTCTGTTGGGCATAAGGGATACGTTTCGTGTTTTGCTTCTCAGACTCTGATGGCGGCTTGTCTTGAAAATGTCAGGTACATAGCACTGCTGGGAAACCAGAGGAGGAGAAAGAGGAGATGCCAAAAAGTTCAGGAACTGTTTTTTGATGACTCAGTTACCATCGCTGCATTGAGTCAGTGCTTGCCTTCTGTGACACGGTTCTATTCAGAGGAAGCAGTGAAAGAATGAAATAGAAAATGGGCTCCTTAGAATAGAGACAGCCGATAATCACAGCTTTAAACTTCCATGTGAAAAATTATTTGAGGACATTTTATTTTGGAATTATTCGTAAAAGATTCAGCATTTTTAAGGCAATAGAAAATACCAGCTGCAGTATTCAAGCAGAAAGTTAATGAATTTAGCTGATGGGAAATTATTTGGAGTAGTAAGGATGAAGGCAGATAAGAGCTTCAGAAGGGCTGTACAAAGCTAACAGGACACGAAATGGGTGCGAGAAGTGTTTTACATAGGGCGGAGCTTCACATGTATGAGTAATGGCTTGTGAGGTGAGTATTACTGTTCAGGGGTAAGATCTTGAAGCTGTTTTAGATAGCTTTGTGAAGGCAGATCGGTGCTGTGTGGCAGTCAAAAAAGTGAATCAATCAGTTACTAGAAGAGGAAGTCTAGAGAGCTGAACAGAAAACATAATTACACCACTGTGTAAGTTCAGTCATGCTCCCACATTGAGTACTGTGTGCACTTCTGATCTCGCTTCACAGAAGATATTCTGGAAATGAAGGTGCTTCAGAAACGGGCAGTCACAAAGTGGTCAAAGATTTGGAATGGTTTCTGTACAAAAAAAATGACAGACTGTGCTAGGACTCTTTAGTCCTAGATTACTTGGGGGCAGAGAGAGTACAAAATCATGAATGGAGAGCATGAACAGGAATCAGATGTTCATTCTTTTTCCAATATGAGATTGCATGCAATTAAATGAAACTGCTAGGACCCAATCTGAATCAAAATGTGATGTTTCTCCACCAGCAGGTAGTAGCCCTGTGGAGCTTCTTGCCAAAACATGTTACAAGTTCACAACCTGAGCTCATAGGGAGACTTGAGCAGTACTTGGAAGAAAGATCTGTTGCGAGTTTCTGAACTAGTAGATATCCAGCAGGCTCAGGAGATCCTGTGAGCAGATAATAGCTGAAGGATGAGAGTGCTGGGCAAGGAAAGAAATATCATATACTTGTTTCTCCCCAAGTGTTTTCTGTTGCAAGTAGTTGTAGCCAAGATGCATAATTAAATGGACTCTTGATTTTTTTTTTTTAAAGTTCATTTAATATATCAAGGAAAACTTTAATGATGGACTCCTTCAAGGTGTTAGATCATAAGGACACACAGCAAAAAGTGTCCTAAAGAAATGTAGTGTATCTACATGGAGTTCTAACACGCCTGCGAACTTCTTTTAGTGACAGCTGAGTAGCTTTTGTGCTTTTGGCTGTGTTGGAACAGATGGCGGTTTTTTCCTTCTTATCACTTTGAGACTAGGAATTGATCCATTTAGTAGCTAGGCTGAAGAAGCTAGGAATAAGCTGTGAAAAATTTGTTTACTGGGAAGGAGTACTTTTTCATATTCCTTCGTCTGTCCTGTAGGAACTGCGTGTCATTCCCTGCACTCACCGGTTTCACAAGAAGTGTGTGGATCCTTGGCTACTGCAGCATCATACGTGCCCTCACTGCCGCCATAACATCATAGGTAAGTGCTGCACTGCGGGTGCTCTGCCGTGTTGTCCATTTCAGACTTCACAGCTTACAAGATGAAACAGAAATTGTGCCTGTTTAAAAATCTCCGTAGAGCCCACAGGCTTAATTGTAATGCAGCCCTAGAAGTACAGCTAGGTCTGTGTGCCCTGGAATAACAGGTCACATTTCTGGTTTTCCCTCATTCTGGGTGCGATGTGCAGTGGAGGGCAGAGTTGTTCAGCTTCTGAATGCAAGAAGGACAAATAGATATCATAGATGGGTATGTTTTCTCATGGTGATTTTAAAGAAAAGACAGTGTATTGTTTTTTATTTTTCCGTGGTTTTTTAACTTGGAATGTCGTTTCCCTTAGTTGCCCTCTCCGCCTTCCATTTCCTCTGTCTTGAACAAGTTTTCTGTCAGTACACGTTTATGTAAAACAATGTGTAGAGTGAAAACTCGAGCAGTGACTGCCAGCCTTGCTCTTAACCCGCAAGGCCAGGAATGCCGTGTAAGCAGAAGGTTTTGCATATATGGGAACAATATCTGAAATCACTTAACTTCTTTTCCTTTTTAAGCAAACACAATTGAGTGTTTCAAATGCTACCAGGCAGATGCTCTTGAGGTCTTTTTGTTGATTTGTTATTTTTCCTTCTGTCTAAAAAGTTGGTGCTTTTTTAAAAACTCTGTTGTGTACCTATCCTGGTTTTGGCTGGGGTAGAGTTAATTTTCTTCCTAGTAGCTGGTTTAGTCCTTTGTTTTGGATTTAGGATGAGAATAATGTTGATAACACACTGATGTTTTAGTTGTTGCTGAGCAGTACTTACACTTTTCAGCTTCCCATGCCCTGCCAGCGAGCGCACAAGAAGCTGGGAGGGGCATAGCAGGACAGCTGACTCAAGCTGGCCAAAGGGATATTCGGTACCTTACGGCACCACGCTGAACAGTAAAACTGGGGGGAGTGCCAGGGGGCAACGCCCGCTGCTCGGAGACTAGCTAGGCGTCTGTCAGCAGGTGGTGAGCAATTGCCTTGTGCATCACCTGTTTTGTTTTTTATTATTGTTATTACCCTCTTTTTCTGTCCTGTTAAATGGTCTTTATCCCAACCCACAAGTTTTACCTTTATTCCAGTTCTCTCTCTCATCTCACTGGGAGGCGGGAGTGAGCGAACGGCTCTGTGGTGTTTAGCTGCCTGCAGGGTGAAACCACAGTAATAGGTGATAAAACTAAATTCAGAACAAAATATCCTTCTTTCTTGCAAAAAATATATTCCTTTTTATTCCTTCCTGCTTCTACTTCTCCACCCTTATTTCTCCCCTTCAGAACAGAAGAAGGGAAATGCAGGTCCGGTCTGTCTGGAATCCGTCAACCCGGCACGCAGCCGGCAGCAGAGAGTGATTCTGCCTGTCCATTACCCAGGGCGAGTGCACAGAGCAAACCAGATCACGGCATATCCCACTCGGACAAGCATGGACCCTCATGGAAACCCTATCACAGTACTTACAGTTGAGCGACATGGTGAACAGAGCCTCTACCAAGCCCAGTCCCCAGCCTATATCCGCAGTTACCAGCCTGTTCATTTGGACCATGCTTTAAACACACATCACTGTAGCCTGGAACATAGGGCTTACTCTCCAGCTCACAACTTCCGAAGACCCAAGTTTGGTGGACGCAACTTTTCCAAAGCAGCGTGCTTTTCCCAGTATGAGACCATGTATCAGCACTACTACTTCCAAGGCCTTAGTTACCCTGAGCAAGATGGACAGCCTGCAGCTGGCATTTCCTCAAAGGGTCCTTCCCGTGCCTTTCAGCCTGGTAGCAGCCTGCTTTTTCCTCCTGTGGTCCATGTAGTGCCTTCGTCTCGCCTGGAGAGCGGCAGTTCCTCCAGCTTTAGCTGCTATCACGGCCATCGTTCAGTGTGCAGCGGATATTTGGCTGACTGCCCCGGGAGTGACAGCAGCAGCAGCAGTTCCGCTCAGTGCCACTGCTCCTCGAGCGACTCCATGGTTGACTGCACTGAGGTCAGCAACCAAGGGGTTTACGGGAGCTGCTCCACCTTCCGCAGCTCTTTGAGCAGTGACTACGACCCGTATGTTTACCGCAGTAAGAGCCCTTGCCGAGCGGGGGAGGTTGGAGGTGCAAACAGGGGTGCAATTGTTCTCTTGGAGGGCCCCCACCAGGACGAGCTTCCAGCTCGTGGCCACGGTCTGGTGGGTGCCGACTGCCGGCCTGTGCCAGCTTCTTCCTCAGGGGACCAACTGTCGACTTGCAGCATGGATATGAACTACAGCAGTAACTCCTCGCTAGAGCACAGGGATCCAAATGGCACTACCTCAGAGGGAGGACACGAGGCCACTCCTGGTGCTGCCTTGGATGTTAAAAGGAACTGGAAGAATCCAGAGATGGCAGGGCCGCTTATGGAGCAAGCATGTGCATGCTGCTTTGAACTGCAGCACTCTGCCCTGGAGCCCGGCAGTGGCACAGCTGACTGTGGTGCACTCTTCCTTAGCTCTCCGCTGTGGGGGACGCGTGGCCCGGGAATGGAGTCACAGCCAGGGAACGCCCCGGGCTTGTACAGTATTAACTCGGACCACTTGCATAGGACAGATGGGGTAAAACGTGAGGGGTTGCCCTGCTGCTTTTATGAAGAGAAGCAGGTGGCCTGTGGCGGCAGCAGTGGCAGTGGAGCTGGGGGCTGCTATACGGAAGACTATGCAGTGAATGTGCAGTACAGGCTTCCTGACGACACCTTGCCAAGCTGCTGTAAGGGTGTATGTGATCTGGGTCAACGCATTCCCATAATTCCTGAAGACAGAGACTGTGAGCTGATCCTACCTACGGAGTGCCCAGGGACCCACACGGGAGGCTATAGTTCCTGGGATGCAACACCTGAGCTAGATCCATACCTGCACTGCCAAGGTGTGGGAGGGGTACAGGACGAGAGGGAGGTGTGCTACGAGGCAACATCATTCCTGCAGCAGAACTACTCTCAGGAGGAGGAAGCCAGAATGCTCTTTCCTAGTCCCACTCTGAACTCCCAGAAGATGATGATGACCACAAAAGCCACAGGTAATATGTGTGCTTTTTTTGATTACCCACTCCCTTTCTGTCCTAGCACATGAAATGCTGCCAGCTTCCTAGGTACCTGCAGCCATAAAAGTTACTGCCATCCTTTGCATAAGAGCAGGTTGACTAATAATTCACCCAGAAGTGTTACTCTCTTGTTATCTGTGCTCATTTGGTCATAGCTAGAGGAATAGAAGGTAACAGTTTACTGTCTAACCCTGTAAGAGCTTTCATACTCATCCTTTGTGGGGAGGGGAAAAAGTGACTGCTAGTACCAGTCCCCCGTTGGAGCTCCTGCAGCCAGGGACACTGCACCGTCGTGGCAGCTGTGGCGAGCTGCCTAAGTAAGCAAGGCCAGAGTGCTGGGAGGGGACAGACAAGCTGAAAGGTTAAAAAAAAATGAGTGAAAAACTTGAAACTGCTGTGGGAAAGTCTCTTCTGTGGACATACACAAGGAGAAAAATGAACCATTCCCAGAATGGTATTCCTTACCTGCCTTGCCAAGGCTGTTTTTAAGGGCGGTCATAGAATCATAGGATACCCTAGGTTAGAAGGGACCTCAGGCCATCGTCTAGTCCAACCTGCTGCTCAAAGCAGGGCCAGCTCTGAGATCAGACCGAGTTACTCAGTTTGACAGTTGAGACCAGGTTTATCCAGTCAGGCCGTGACAACGTCCAGGGACACAGAGTGCACTCCCTCTCTGGGCTCTTTGTTCCCGTGCTTGGCTGCCAGCACGGTGGAAAGATTTTCCTTGTATCCGTTCTGAACAGCTCATGGTTCAGCTTAAGCTCCTTACCTCTTGTGCAGAACGCGTCACTGTGAAGACCCTGGCTCCATCGTTGTGACAGCCTCCATGTAGGTATTGCAAAGCTGCCGGGGGTACCCCGAAGCCTGCTCTTCTGCACGCTGAACAAGCCCCAGCCCCTCAGCCGCCTCTCGCAGCGCGAGTGCTCCAGCTCTCTGAGCGTCGGCTCTCTGCTGAACTTGCTCCAGTCAGTCAGTGTCTTGTTCTGGGGGCCCCAAAACTGGATGCAGTATTCTGGATGCAATGTTCCTTAGTTTCCTTTATCCTTCAGGTGCTGGATCTCATCCCTTGGAGAGAAGCCAAATCGGTGACTAGACCTGTCCAGATGATCCCAGATGGAGAAGCAGAGCTTATCAGAGACTCCAAATTCTCATGGACTTAATTTTTTTTAAAGCTTTGACAAACACACAAAAGTGGTAATGTGGAGAAGTCCCTCCCCCATTTCCTCTTCGTCTGTGTCCACATCAGCTTGATTGCCTCCTTTCTCCTTCTTGCCTGAAGCCTTCGGGCCTCCATTTGTGTGCAAAGCCCATGTGGGACGTGGTGCAGAGCATTTCTGAGCTCTGGTGCCGTTTCTATTTTAGCGACAAAGTGTTATTTATATTTGCTTTTTAGAAGTGACCGTGTCAGCTCCTGTGAGAGGTAGCACGGTGTGTTAAATAAGCCAGGCTATGTGTAGATGCTGCTGTCTCCTCCTTAAAGGAGTCCAGCCTCAATAAGCTCAGGGCTACACCTGCCTTAGAAACCAGATAGCACCTTGAAATACCGTAATCCAGAGGGATACAGCTGCTGCGTGGATGCTCAGATACTGACTGATCCTAGTGGCAAATCCTAGTAGCCAGCGAGTGATACGAGTGATTTTGAGGGAGGTGAAGCACTGGACTGTCTCCTTTCTCCTCCCCCCTCCTCCCCCTTTCGTGCTGCTCTGATGATTTGGCTAGGGAGGCTCTCCTGCCGCTGCGGTTAGTTTGAACAGAGTGGGGGTAGGGAAACTGGTAGCTCAGAATATTCTCGTCCCCAGCTCCAGCGAAGCCATGGACCTCACTGTGTCTCTGACTGGTGGAGAATGCTGGGGATCCCTCCCTCAAACAGAGAGTAGAAGAGGATGCTTAGAAAGGGTGATACCTTTGTAGGTAGTGAATCCTACCTTCCATAGGAAGTTTTTCAGCACCTGCAGCCCCTGTTACAGCTATGAGGAATGCTGGCATATGCAGAAAAACAGAGCTTGCAGGGTGCTTGCAGCTTGGCTGGCTCATTTTGGAAACAGGTCAGAAGGTGTCTTGTTTCCTTATAGACTGCAAGCGTGCCTAAGGGAAGCAGTGCTCGTCACCCTTTGTGGGAAAGTGAGGGACTTGGTTTAATCATTGGTTGTAGCTTCCGTAGGTCAATCCGTTCTAAAGGTTTCTTGGGCCCAGCCAGTTGGGTTTCATTTTTGTCTTGTGTGCAGAGTGCTCTCTGTGCCCCATTAGCCTGGGTGCATACTTTCGTTCTTGTTCTTGTATAGTGAGGATGTTTGTTATCATGAGATAATACATGTCATCACTTCTGATAGCAATTGTTTCCTGTGGAAACAGCGGCTTCTGAGTAAGAGGCTACCATAGCACGGTTTAAATTGCCTGTCATGCTGCATGTGCCTGAGGACACAGTGCCATCCTGCCTGGTGTTTTCAGAGCAGGAGCTCTGCTAAAGGGAAACTAAGTATTTAATGCCCACAGTGGCAGTCTTCTGAAAAGATTTGTCCGAAGTTCAGTATGTTTTGGAGATACTTAAAAGACACAAAAGAGAGATGTACACTTTTCTGCCAGATTAATGTCCTTGACAGCACTGGGCTAGTTGTGAGAACCAGCAGTTAACTTGTTTGCTTTATAGTCCCAAATGAAATATTTTAAAAGGAGCAAACATCTAAGAAATAACAAATATGTTCACCTGTTTACTTTTACTTTCTGTGCTCAATAAGTTAGGAAAAGATAGTTCTATTTAAAGGAATTCACATTAAATCTTTACATGAACAACACCAAAATCGAGCAGTTCAGAGAATTAACACAAGGCAATATCCGGGTATAAGATCAGAAGAAAATGTCTGATAAACACATTTTCTGTGTATTTCAATATTGCTTTTTGAAAACGTACTGATTCTCTGGATGACTGAAGCTAGTGGTATGTGTTGGGAGAATAAACTCTAAAGGTTTGGGTTTTTTGTTTGGTTGGTTTTTTTAAGTCTTACTTTCTCCTTCCTCCACTCAAAAGAAAAGCGTTGTAGCAGCTGTGGTGTACTGCCTTGGTTATTCTGCTTGATGTTTTGCGAAGCGCTGTGTAAGGCCCCCTAAGATGTGTTGTACTCTGTAACTGCACAGCTGCTTGTGGTAAAATCTGGTTATAAAAAAGAAATTTGAATATTCTGATCTCATTCACATGTTGTGGAAGTCTCTGCCAGTACAACAGTCTCTGCAGGCCTTACCACAGAGGTGCCCTACGCTTGGTTTCCGTGTTTGGCTTTATATTCAGCATTTCGGTAATTCCCTGCTGTCTGTGTGGACATACAGGCTAGCTGGCCGTGAGAGATGATTTTTATTAAAAAATGCCTTTCTACTACTTACATGAACAGTTGTCATTGTGTTTGGCTCATGAGGCACTATTTAAAATGTTTTTAATTAAAGTTATAGCACTTAAAATTGTTTTGTATAAAATTTGCTGTAAAGATTTGTAATATGGTCAAAGGGCTCTTTCTCCTTCATTACCATTTTTTAAAATGTTTAAAAGCTAGAAAACATCGTGTATATATTCTGTATATGTATAGCAGCACATTTCATTTATGGAAATATGTTCTCAGAATATTTATTTACTAATATATTTATCTTAAGCCATGTCCTTATGTTGAGAGTGTGTGACATTATTGTAATAATCATTGAAAATCACTAACATGAGGCCCTGTAAATACATGATAATTGCACACAAAGATTTTACAGTACTTGCCGACCAAAAATGATTTAAGAAAAGTTGTAGTTACCTGCAGTTTTGTAAGAAAGTGTACAAATGTCTGTATTAAAAAAAAAAAGGCAAAACCACACAAAAATACAGTTTTATTGCATATACATGTGGAAGTTGTCTTTCTTGTTTTGGGGGAACGGACATGAATAGCTGTGCTCCTCAAAAGTACAGTCCTAGATAAACGGAGATGAGCTGTCATAAACAACAGTGGTTTTTTACTTTTTAAAAATAATAGGTGGGTATTTATGTATATACACACCTGCAAAGATCCTAATGAAATGGATCATGGTGAAAAGTTCGGAAGTGTTTTTTTCTGGAGGCAACCCATAACGTTCTGTCCCAGGACCGTTCAGCTTTCAACAAAGCTGAACAGTTGAATATCCACCGGAAATCGGCTTTTTTTGCCTGTGTTGTGCGCAGTCCCAGTCCAGTACTTGACGCTGGGGCTGCCTTCCCAGCGGCTCCACAGGAAGCCTCACCTGGTGCGTGTTACGTGAGGGCTGCCTGTTGCGTCAGCATCCCTGGGCTGAGGAGGGGGGAAGCTAGATGTATTCCCTGGAGCAGAACAAAGATCGTGTGGGGAGGGAGGCAAAGAAGCTGGAGGGCACAGAAGGGAAAGCGAAGAGTTAGGGAAGTAGTGCACCAGAGCTCTGCCAGGGGAAACTGGGAAGGAAATGCAGTGAAGGTGGGACTGCGGCGTGGCAGTCTGTAGCTGACAGGACAGCACTTGGGCTGTTGTATAGCGTGCAGATGATTTGGGGGGGAGGAGGGGTGTCTTGCAAGCCCCTGAAGCCTCCAGACATGTGAGGAGTGATGTATCTGCTGGAAAGCATCCTTATTTTTGTTTGGAACCTGCCTGTTCCTTGTAGCAGGGGAACTTAATTTCAGGTTAAAATAATTTATTGTCCTGAAATAAAACTGTTTTGAGAGCTGAGCTAGCGTGATGCAGGTGGATGCAACTGGATAAATGGCAGCTTGACTAGTCGAGCTAGATGCAAGTCCTTACCCTGGATCATGAAGTTGGAGGTCCCGCAGAAGGGACAATCGGCGCTGCGCTCCTCTGGCTCTGTCTGCAGAGGGCATAATGGGCCCGAAGATGTTCGTGCAGGCAGCGAGGGAGAGGAGGGGCGGAGGGGACTTGGAGGGGTGGGGGTAGCAGCCCGCATGTCTGTACATATGAATTTATGCAAGATGTTTATGTGTTACTGCGTAAACACTCTGCCTCCATACATTGCCTATTTTCCATCCAGTGACACGCACACAGTATCTTTTACAGTCTCCTCCTCCAGTTTCTTCCTTCTCCAGAGATTTTTACTGGTAATCCCTGGACCTTCCCCCACGCTCATCCATGCTTAAGTGCACTGTAATTCAGTCACCTCAGAATTCAGCCAAATGACCCTTACTTGACTCCAGCCTCCGCAGGTTTGGGATGACAGACTGTTGACCTGAAGCGCGTCATTTGACGTGGCGCTCTTTCTAGCATGAGGATCAGTGATCTTCATCTCCGGTACGACAGCAAAGCCTCGTCTGCAAGACAGGCGAAATAACGGAAGAGCGACAGGCGGGGGGAGTTCAGCAGCACCAGCAAGTGCTTCTCTATCAAAGTACGTGCCCTTTTTTTTTTCTTGGAAAACAGAATCCTGGCAATTGCCCATGACTGTAGAGATGCATTTTATTTGCAAATTAGTTCATTAAACAATTGTTCTTAAAATGGCATAAAACTTGCCATACACCGTTGGCTGATAGGCCTGTGTTGCTGGGTCACCTCTGAGTCTCCTTCCTCGTCCCCCTCTCCACCCACCACAGTTTGCTATTGCTGACTGGTGTTTTGGCTTCTTGGTTCTTGTGCTGAAGAAAACTGCGAGGTGGTTGTGCTTTTACAAACAGGGCATATCTTTACCCTTTTATCCCATAAAATAATCAGTGAGCCCATACTCTGTCTCTTTGAGTCCCACTGTGGGCTGTTGACTGAACTTGAATGTGGTGCGGGGGGGGGGGGGGGGGGGGAGGGAGAGGGGGTTGCCTGTCTCTGTTGCGGCTTTTTAAAAATTATTAAATGTAAACATTTTCTATCAAAAAATAATATTATCATATTTGGCAGGGGGAGATTCTTTTCCCTGTTGAGGTTCAATATGTAAGGAACAAATTTGTGGCAAAATGAGAGTCATTTATGGTGGGCACCATAAACCTGCACGGAGCCTCCATATGGTAAACCAAGAAAAGCAGGTGACGTAGACTGGTCCCAGTTGGTGTTTCTGTAACACTATCTCATTTTTGCTGTAGCAGTATCGGGTGCATCTGTCAAATCCTGTGACAGCTGTTAGGTAGCATTGGTTGTTACTTGTGCAGTCTGAAAAGTGTCCTTAAAAGGATGGCCATGTTCGTACTGTGTGGAGCCAGCCTGGCCAAAGTCTTTGGCCGCAGAGAAAATAGCATACCTGAAACCAGGTATTTTATCTTGCAGCGGCAGCGCCATGCTCCTGTGACTTAACTGCTTCATAGAAAAGTGTTTCTCAGAATAAAGACTACATTTCCCTCATGGGGAATGAAACTGTTGCTTAGGAAACAACAAAAAAGAAAAGGCAAGTTTCCAGAATAAACCGACGTGTAAGAGGAGTCTCATAACGTGAATGGCAAGAAAGGAGAGCAGAGTAACCTCCCCTGTGTGAGGGGAGGCCAATCGCCTGGGACGGTAGTGTTTCTAAAAGAAATGAGGGTTTGAGTCCTGACGTGAAAAGCTGGAGGCAGTTTTGGCATTGACACTGCTATTCAGACATTTTCATCAACATAGCTGAAGATTTCTTTGAGAGCATGTAGTAGTATTTTGGTCAGAAGGAGGAAGTCGTGAACGAAAAGATGAATCTTGCAAGAAGGTGAAAACAGCATTGCATATAGCTGCAATTCGTAGCAAAACCAATGAAAAGAATTGTTATAGTCACTTCTAATCATTTGAAAACATGCAGACTGAAAACTTCAATTTGCTACCTCAGAAATTGCTTCTCACACGAAGCAGTAACATATTTTCTGTATGTAATCGTTCTCAGCATTTTTAGCTCAAATATTCTCTTCTAACATCTACAGTGGACAATTGTACTGTGAGCTACTGGTGCAATGCAGCAGTTTCTGCCTCCTTTATTGAATGCTTGTCTACACTTTAGCAATACTAACTGAACGCCTCCTGCAGAAATTCACTGTATTTTTTTATAATTATTACTTACAGCCATTTGCTGAATGCAGGATGACCACATATAAACGCAGCACATATTTCAGTGGTGAGTCATTTCAAGTTAGATTTATTCTGTTTTCTTGTCAGTCTTATTTGGCTCGTGTGACAGGCTTTGGATTTACAGTAAGTTGTCTTGAGACTGAAATTCAGAATGCCAAGTTTCATCCCAAAGCACAGGTGCTCGGTGAAGTTGAGAAAGTATCACTTGTATGAAATGTATGTGTGTCGAGGAGGGGGTTGTTTTTGTAGAAAAAATTGTATCGTCTGGAGGCAATTATTTGCACACTCAACATCTCAAGGTAGCAGAACGGTAAGGTTGTTCATAAATGTCTAGAATAATATTCAAGTGAAACTAGCACTGGACTGTATTTCATTGGAAGATTGTGAAATAACATTGCTGCAAGGTATTAGGAACTAGTTGGACGAGTATTTGTCTGGAGTTGTTTTTGTGGTTCACCCTTCCTTTAGGCGAAGCGATGCACTAGAAAAATCCGTCGGCTGTCCTTCCCAGAGCCTGAGCAGGCTTATTAAGGAGAGGATGTACCTGGAATAGCTGGTCATGCTCATTCAGTGGCAGCCAAGCGTCTGCCGATGCGTTTGGTCTGTAGTCACACTGCTGCAGATTCAGTACTGTTTCCAGGGCTTTCAGTAAAAATCTCCCATTTATACTACTGCCAGGGAGCTTGAAATACAGAGCCTGTAATTCTGCAGTACCACTGGGTTGTCTGCATGAGCAATGGGATAAACCCCCTCAATATTGTACTCGCTGTAGAAAATCTGGCAGAAACAAGCCCTAAAAAAAGACAATGTTAATGCCTGATTGAAAAAGCAGATTACATGTTTGATGTTAAAATGGTCCTGAGAGTACAAGCACAAGAATTTGCAGAATCTGATGAACAGCCTGATACAATTACAAGCTAGAAATTAGATTCAAAAGAAGAAAGCATGTCTTAAAGCAATTAGTTCATCAGCATCTGTTCTGCCACAAAACTGAGTCTGAGCTACCCCCTTCTCCGTGTTCTGTCATATATACCAATGAATTATCTTTGGTTTCTTCCTGTGGTTACAATGTATAGAAAATTTATTTTTCCCAGAGTGTAAACTAACATATTTTCTTCCTGTAAAATGTTAGCAAGATACAAGCATAATATGCTGTATTAAATAATGCATTTTCTATACATATATAAATATATATATTACTATGATAATATATCACACTTATTTTTAAATAACACAGTCTCTATGGCCCCCCAACATAACAGTATTAAGACAAAAGTACATATAAAATCATTTAATCAACAAACTAAACCAGTTTTAAACATATTTTTGAATTAGGGAGGCCACTTGTCCAGTTGGCCCCCTGCCACCTGAGGTCCACGTCTCCTGTAGGCTGTTGTACCCGGCACGCTGCATGAAGGAAGGAGGCAGTTTCACAAATCGCTATGGAGACAGTGCCAGCATTGAGTACTTACTGCCCCTGCTTCTGGGGCAGACAACTGTCTGGGGTTTTTTTGTAATGGCTTATTGTCCACTTAGCTCTGTTAGCTCATCTCTCTGTGAAAGCACCCAATAAACAAGACCAGAGAACACAACTCTGTTAAAAGTAACTCAGGGAAGAAAGCGCGATGGTAATTTTTAACCTGATCAGTTTATTGCACCACCACACAGCTGGTCATACCAACACAGCAGAGTGAGGAGGGGGCCTGGGCAAGGGCTGGAATGCCTGCGTACGAGGAAGCAGCTCCTCATGATGGCTTTGTTGTCAAAAGAGTTGGTTTTGAAATGGCAGCCAATGTCGCATTTGTGGCATCTGCCACCTGTCCAGCCTGTTGAGGGAACTGCTAGGTAGGAAGTCAGAAGGCCAGTCAGATATAATTCCAAACAAATTCTTTTTCTACAGTTATTTTCAATTTGGTGAAGAAAATGCTGTAAACACTAACAGCCTGAGGTGTCCATGCCCTCCAGCTGTCAGCATGCAGCTGCTAGTGTCGAAGGGACGTTTCTGTATGCGGAATCACGTGGGATTACAACAGTTGTGCATGTCAGACTTTTCTTCTTTCTCTCCCCAGACTCTCATAACAAAGATCATAAAGTGCTATGTTAATGACTACTGTATACGTTGGCCGTACCACTGAAATGTTTGCACTAGAAGTGGGAGTGACCATACTACATTTTGAAAAAATCCACAGCAGAAATCTACCTGCTTTTTATGGTCTCAGGCCCGTATAGTAATAAGTATCCTCTTCTATCTGTTGCTCTGTTTCCTAGTATTAGTGGTATCCGGAATCGGACAATCTGAAAGATTTGGAGGGAACATAACAATTTCCTCTACACTTTTATCAGCGTGTTCACCTGTGCACTGTGCAGTACGTTATGTTTAGTCACGATCATTGTTACCTTGGCCAGCTGCTCGCTACAACTACTGTGTTTATGGGTCTTTCATACAGATATTGGACACACATTCCCTAAGAAAGGCCTATGAAATACGATTTTATTATTTAAAAAATAGTTGAGAGCTAAGGGACCGATGCAAAATATCAAGTTTCTAAATTCACTAGATTTTGCAGTAGTCACATCAGTCTTTGTTGTTGCTTCTAACGGGCTTTCTCTAATTTTATAGTGAAATTAAGTTCTTAACTGAAGAAGAGAAGTTTCACAGTTCCGTATTTTTTCCTTCTGCAGTAGGTAGAAATCAGTCATGAGGTGCTCCTGATGTTTTTTCAGTTTGTCAGCATTAGCTAACTGCTTTATTAATGTCCCTTTGACTGTGTATTTTATACACGTTTATTAAAAATTTATCTATTTAACATATATTCATTTATACAGTATAACTGCTCAAGAACATTTGATAAGGTGAGCAAACAAAGCTTCATCACAATGTGCTCACAAATTAATTCTTAAGATCTGGCTTTACACTCTGACTCTCTCCTCCTGGTTTTTCATTAATGAAACATAATAAGCATGTTGAGGAAGCAAACTAATTTGGTTTTGCTACAAAGCTGTGAGGTCTTTTCCTACACAGCATAATGCACTTGACTGTTAAAAAGGTAATTTAAATTTTTTTTGTTGGGTCTGAAACATAAAGTTCTTTGACCAACCTGATGACACATAAGAGATCACCAGTGGATTTTACAATACGTGCTGTCTTGACTTTAGGCGATGCTGTAATTGTATTTTCCTGTACTCTTTCCAGTAGCTCATGCAGGAAAGTACTAGATGTTCCCATGATACTCCATTTTTGATATAAACAATTTTGTAATCGCTGGCTTAATAAAGTCTTGTTTCTGTTAAGCTTTTATTGTGGTATTGTGCAGCTGTCGCTGGCACTCATCTGTGGTACATAAACGGAGCTGAAATTAATATGATTCAGGTAAAAGACTGGATCTACAATGGCAAGTAAGGCACGGTGTTTCATTGTTTAAGGTGCTCTATCTTTTCAAGGCAATCTGTAGACCTTAAGAAGGGAAGGAGTTATGCGGTAAAAACAGAAAGGCAGGTACTATAATGAATTTAAACACAGTCACAATTCTCTTATTTTCCTTAATTATCTTTTGCAGATGCATTTAATAGTTGTTCTCTGACTGCAGGTCTGGTATACACAGACCATTGGTGTATGTTTAAATTGTTATTTATTCCTTTTGCCTTTACTGGAATTACTGTACTCTCTATAGCTCTCATTGATTTTCCTCTAACTTAGTTTGAGGAGCTGCTTACTCAGGAAACTTTTCCAGTCACTTTATTGTCAGTTTTTCCTAAATATCTTGCTGGTCTGGACTTGCTGAGGCTGAGCATTGTGGGTGGACAGATATTGTACCAAAGAGAAAAAGTAGTTACTGCTGTTGCAATAAGATAAATTATTTCACAGATCAGATCCCCACTGATGTTTTAGTTCTTTGACAATTAAGGCCATTAAGCTTAAAAATGCCGTTCAGTTTTAATTTCGCAGGCAAGGAGACGCTTTCTCTTTTCATGGGTAAGTATCAAGGCAACTGACAGATATGTGTTCAGATGTATAGCCTGGCATAGGTGACTTGCTGATAGCAGGCTACAACTCTGTAGATAGTTTAGGCTGCTAAAATAATATCTTTAACTTCAGAGAAAGAATTAGTGTCGGTCAGCCTCACTGTTTAAAAATTCAGTGATTTACAGTTTCTTTGGACAATCCTTTAAGAAGCCCGAAGCTTACATCCAGAATGAATGCACAACTTCAGACTGGAGCACAATAGTTTTTTAAAAGATCATTGTGAATATGAACAAAGTTTTCATACTCATTGGTGAATGATGGGTCAGAGAGTCGTTTAAAAGTCTTCATTGCTCGTGCAGACCTTGAGCTGGTGCGCATTACTCCATCAAAACTCACATTTGCAGCTTAAAGTTCATAGAGTATTTGTCTCCTGAATTTGATTTGATTTTTATTTGTGCATCTCTGCTTGTAGAAACAGAAAATGGAGGAATAGCGGAGCACTGGGCAGCCTGGCTGATAGTTTCTCAAAGTCTTTGACTCCCATTTTACTGCACAGTACCATTTAGACATATTTACATTAAGGCCAAGAGGCCCTGGTTACTGCGGCAGCTGAACAGGTTACCAGTACCTACCTCTGTCTTCACTCTTGAGAATAAAGGGACTCAAGTCCCCGGATGCAATACAATGGTGCAGGAAAGTAGGACACAAGTCCTCAAACTGCAGATACCCGTTCCATTACTTTTGGCAGGGCTACAGGACGTTTTGGATTTTACAGGTTTTTACATGTATTTTAAGTGCATTGGTTTAAAGGCAGGAATTAACAGCACTACAGATTTAATCAGCACCAGATATTTCAAAACTATTGCTGCAATTAAATCTGTTGTCATTATTGTACTCAAGAGAACAGCAGACCGGCCAAGTCACTCAAAGGCCTTTGGAAACAGACTTTCTGGAAAACAAGTATGAGACTGGGAGGAAAAAGAAAAAGGATTATTCCCAAATCACCTGGATTTTAAGAAGATTGATTGTAAAATAAAAGTCACTTCAGTTTCCTACTAGTGGGTTGCAATCATCTTCTTGACCTCGAAGCTTCTTCTTGAAGATGGATATTGATGCGGATGGCTGGTAAAATATACTCCAGATCTCGCCAGCAGTGGTGACCTCACTGGAATCTTCTGTTTCAGTTGCAGATGGTATCTGATGGGATCTAGGAAACACATGTCAATTCACTGGAAAGCTGCTCTTATTAGTATGTCCACATTACTGCTACGCTGGGATTGACAGCAGCTTCCACTACATCTGTGACACCTTCTCCTTCTACCTGCTGCACAGTTATGTAGGTTTTTGGACTGTTTGTTGGTTGTTTATTGACCAAGTAAAAAGTTAGGCATTCTGTTGCTAGAATAGTTGTTACTTTAATGAAAGCAGTGATATTAAGCCAAGAAGTCTGTACATATTCTATTACTAATTGCTATTAAGGTAAATTAATTTCCTTGTATATTTAAGCCTGTTTGTGGTGTGTCAATACAATCTTCAGCATTTATGATTTGTTGATAACTCATTATTTCATTCAAGGAGTGTCCATCTAGAGGACACAAAAAAATAATTAGTATAAGTGTAGAGAAATACAGGAATAAAATTATGTTGATTTTGATAGGCAAAAAAAATAATTATACTGGTTAAGTGCCACACCATAATACAGATTCTCATTTTTGTGATTCTTTTTTTTGAGTAATTTTCAGTATTTCAGGAAAAGAACATAAGTATCAACTAGTTTATATATAACTTTTTTCCTCCAAATTTCTGATCTGGGATGGGGTTTTAATTTTTTTCCTGTGAAGTATTATCATAATTTGACCTCTTCCCACCAATGGCAGATGTCTGATTACATTTTCCTCTTTGCTATATAACATCACTCTGTATGAGAAACCTTTTTATTCCTTAGAATACAAATCTTGTCAAAACAAGAAGAGAGATTATAGCAGCAAATGCTATCCTGACAGATAGAAAATTTTAAAACGTGCTTATTTAGTATCTTTTATGAGGATACAAATGTGCAATATGTAACTTGGTTTTGAATATGACTGATCTGACAGTATCAGAAGGCAGAGAAATGAAGTGTACCCGGTTTGGTACAGAGCTGAGATGTCAATTCTCCAGGGAAAGTTTTGCTCCATACTCACCTCATGGTTATGTGGAGAAAGATCTTTGCTATTATGGCGGTAACACTTAGGATGAGCAGTGCTGTGAGACTATATATTGTCCACTCTGTAAAAGAGATGAGGAGGGGAGGAGCGTGGAAGGGAAGGGAGGGGAAGAGAGGGGAGTTCTCAGTACATTCATTTACTTACAATTTTTAAAGTAAGAATATGACACAAAAGAACCACATGGCCTTCTGATGCTTGATGCAAAACTGTAATTTGAAGATGCCTTAAACCTTTAAGTATTTTCTGCAAAGACTGGCAGAAACTGTGTAACTCAGTCAGAACTGTTTTTCCCATGCAGGACTTCTTCCTATAAAATTGAAAGCTGGGAAAATCCAAAGTACATACCAGTAAAATTATCTAACTAGTATCTAGGAAAGGAATCAGAACTCACTCAGGAAAATTTAAAAGCAGACTAAACAACATACTGCAATATATACTACCAGTAATAACTCTCTGTTTGAGAGGAGATGGCCTAGTTTTATAGCAGTAATTATGTAAGTAAACACTAAGTATGGGGTTTTATCTTATTTTCTAGAGTCTACTGATCAGTATTTATGGTCTGCTATTTTACTACCTTACACTGAAGGCTCTTGGTCAATGGATTTTACATTTCAATTTAATTCTAGTTGTACCAGCAAGTCAAGTAGGACTTAAAGTAACAGCTTGACATGTTATAACATTTGAACTATTCAAGAGATTGCAGCTCGAGAGGAGCTGATTTCTAAATTATTAGATCACCTTTTCATTTGGGCTTCCATAATCTTGCAGTGGGAGGCTACAGCATGTTGATATGGGAAAAGGGATGGCATTAGAATGTAACATTTACCACACGGAGCAGCCTTGCAAGGACCTTGAATTATTACAACAACTGAATAACGGCTGTCACCTTCAGAACTCCTGAAGCTCTTAGGAGCAAAAAACAGAAGCGTAAGTTCCCTCTCACTCAATGCCCCTTCCTCAAAGCATTGACTGTTCATTATGATTTTAACAGTACTTTTGTAACTGCATAAAATCCAAGGGTGCAGTTTCATCTTAGGTCAGTATGCCCAAGCTAGTTTAACACTAGGCAGCTTAAATATAGCTGTGGTAACCCAGGCACTAGCCTGTGTCTAGTGCCAGACTATCTGCCCAGAATCCTAGGCACGTTCTGTGACCGGGGCAGTTCAGGTATATGCAGCTCATGTGCAGCCATGTCCTTTGCTTCAGATTTGGAATGCAGACAGCTTCAGGACTACAGAACTATCAGAGTGTCCATAGGGTCATCGAGGCCCAGCTTCAACGATATGTAAAAGCAGATGCCCAGGGTAGTTTAAAGATAAGAGAGACCAACAGTGATATTCACCAAGAGTGCATTTCCAGTCTTCAGTTATTTAGACCTCAATGATTTCCTGAATGGTGTCATGAAGGTGAGTTCTAGACACACAACAGTTCTCAGTGGCATCTCCCCTGCACCCATTTACTTGCTCCATCCTTATCTACCCCTCTTTGTATTATTGCTGTAGCTTTTTGTGAATTGGGATAACTGGGACGCATTCAGGCTCTTCCAGACTCTACAAAAGCTTGCTCTTTTTTTCAGCACTTTTTGCCACCTCTGGCTGGCGCTGGTCACTGAAGCTGATTCTACTAAGGAGGCTGCTCCAAATCACATCTGATTCTGATGTGCTTTCATTCTCAATATCTCATCATCTCCACACTACTTCAAACTGATTTATGCTGAAAGTGAGTTTTGAAAAATAATGGGAGCAGCACAAGTTAGTGGTGATTAGAATAAATGAAAATTCATCTATTAATAAGAGGCACAGTGGATCAGATAATGTGGAGGAGAAAGCAAAGGAAATAGTGACTCTAGATTGTGCCTTGGCAAAATGTTTTTCCTGTTTCCACACTTTCTTGTAATATTACCAGGCATGGAGCTAGTAGGATGACTGGGGCTGGTTGTGATGACATAAAGTATCTTTGATGACCGGGCTGCATTGATGCTGAGATTTGCTTGTTCGTTTATCTTCTCTGAAAGGGTCTGATTCATCGGATTCTTGTTTTGATGTACATTGTCCTTCACAGCTGAAAATAGAAGAGTATGATTACAATAACAATTTCTTAACAGGTATAATTGGACTTTATTTTGTGCTTGTAAAAGACGTGCTGCTCTTTGGTTTATCTGGAGAACTCAAATAACCAAACTGTGTCTGATGCCAGAAAAAGCCTGTACTCCATCATGCTGGGATTCTCAGAATTCTTCTGAAAGCTAATTGTTCGTTGTAACAGTAAGTACAATTCAAGACTAAAATGTTTTCTCCTGATGGCTTTTGATCTGAGTGGAACAGACTGTTGGAAAGAGCCAAGATGAACCAAGATGCAGATCACAGAATCATAGAATCGTCAGGGCGGTAAGGGCCCGTTAAACCCCACCCAGTCCAACCCCCTGCCAGGAGCAGGGACATCTCCAACCGGATCAGGTTGCTCAGAGCCCCATCCAAACTGGCCTGGAACGTTTCCAGGGATGGGGCATCCACCACCTCTCTGGGCAACCTGTTCCAGTGATCTACCACCCTTACTGTAAAAAATTTTTTCCTAATATCTAATCTGAATCTACCTCCCTCTATTTTGAAACCGTTACCCCTAGTCCTATCACAACAGGCCCTCCTGAACAGATGGACTACTGTTCTTTAGTTTTGTTTCAGCTTTGTCATCTTCCAAGTATAGGATTGAATTTTTGAAAATTTAAATTTTGCTATTTATGACAGAGCCAACTGAAGCGTCCCAAATGGAGAAAAATTTTAGCGAAGCTTTTATCCACTGAGCAGTGGCCACAAGATAATTGAAACACCTGTAGACATGAGAGTTAAAATAGTTGCTTTTTTTTTTTTTTTTCCACTTCAGAAATCTCCTTTTGAATTAAATGCTGTAATGGCTGATGGGAAGGTAGAAACAGCAACGTTTGCCTCTTACCTCTATATCTGATAGCAAATCCCTGGGCTTGATTGATTTCATCTGAGAAAAAGTACAAAATTACAAAATCCAAAGAGATATTCAAGGTGTGGGGAGGCCGATTCTTGCCATTAAAACGAGCTAGAACATGATAGGTATAGCCATCTAGCAATTCCACCATATCTGTAGCATCTTTGATTTCAAAAAGGGCAAAGCTGAAGTGGATTCGAGATGCTCCTGGAACTTGTATGGTCCAGTAACAGACTCTGCCTGTGCCATATGTGTCAGGAAAATCTGGGGAATAGATCACAGCTGTAGCAGAAGTGTAATTCCCTCCACAGGCACCAATAAGGGCTATGAAAAGAAGAGGAGAGGGAGAAAAATGAAAAAAAAAAAAGGTTATGCATTCATTATGCACAGCTTTAGCACTCTGTAGATTCTAATACTCAAATGTGACTTGACAGCACAGGCCTGCTACCCCAGCAGCATGCACTCTCTCTCAGATATCTGTTCTTTGCCTTCCACAGCACTGGGAGCACAGCTATCATCTTGCATTTGCTTGGGATACGCACATTCTGTCTCATTACTCTGAGACCTATGTATCCATCTGGAATACTGCAACTATCCTTTGTCCTTGTGTCCTTTGCCCGTGTACCTTTCCCGCATCCCTGCAGGAACAGGATGAAAGCTAAATCACTGATTCAGGCACTTCTACTCCATCCCTATCAGGCAGGCAGGCAAGTGGATTAGTGACTGTAACTTACTGTTGAATTATTCTTTCACAGCCTTATCAAACTGAAAAAACAAATCTTCACAGAACAGCTTGGGTTGGAAGGGACCCCTGGAGATTGTCTAGTCCGATACCCCTGCTCAAAGCAGGAGACATTGTCTAGTTGTGTTTTGAGTCCCCAAGGATGGTGATTCCACAGCCTTTCTGGATAACCTGTTCCAGTGTCACCCTCACCATAAAAAGTTTTTTCCTTATGTTTAAATGGACTATCCTGTACTTCAGTTTGTGCCTGTTGCCTCTTGTCTATTCACTAGATAACACTGAGGAGAGTCTGGTTTCGTCTTTACACCCTGCCATCAGTTATTTATACAAATTTAAAAGATCCCCCCTGAGCCTTATTTTTCTCAAGGCTAAAAAGCCAAGAGCTCTCAGCCTCTCCTTGTATGAATGATGCTGTAATCCCTTAATCACCTTTGTGGCCATTTATATGTGCTTCTTAAGTATACTGTCTTTTGATCTTGTCCAATTAATGTTTGACCTTACCTTCACAAACTTGAGAAAGATCCTGTTATGAAGTCTAAAGAAAATCTTTTAGATTTGTTGTTACCTTCTATATTCAAAACAAGTACATGCCCAGTAAATCTATATATTCCTTGACAACTATCCAGATTCCCAGTGCAAACTTATCTACCAATGAATACAGAGAAAAACTCAAATGCCAGTCAACTGACCTGATGCATATCTATATATACACATATATAATTTTTAAAATGTATTTTATATAGGTACATATGCATATATATCTCTCTATATCTCCCCTAAATACATAATATTCTATATTATATAGGATTTATATACAGACTATACATAGAATATATATACATATGATATAATAATGTATTTAATGAAAAAAACAGTTTGGATCAGACTTATCACTCCCCAATATCACAGACCAAAAGACTGAAGAATCAAAGTAGAATTATGTCCTCTGAAAGCTTAATTAAAGCCCTCTAATAGAGGCCTGTGAGAATGGAAATAAAAGCAGCAAAATGTTTTGAAGTGTCTCAGTTTTCACAGGGCTCTGAGAAAGAGCTTTAATAAATACAAATTAAAAAGGAGGTGGGGAAAGGAGAACAAGAAGTAGCATATGTCTGCCAGAAAAATCACGTGAAAACATTTCTCCCTTTTTCTGGAGCAAGGCCTAATCATAGCCTGAGCTACCTCACACCTCAGTGCTGCACTATGAAAGACCTTATAGAAGAACTGAAATAATCTGAATGAAGAATAGAAAGAATGTGAAAGATCCCACAGAGGTACTAAGCCATAGAGGAATTTGCGTTTGGCACTTAATCTACGCTAACAGAGCTGGTGATTTAATCAAATAGACAGGATTGCTTGAATACTATTTGAATTTATAGAATTGAAATTTGTGATTCAGATACCAAATTTCCTCTTTGCAAGTGGCTTATAGGTATTGTTATATTTGACTGTGCTGTTTGTAACTACTGAATCACAAGATGTTCTTCAAATCAGCAATATTAACTAAGAATGCTAATGACTAGTGCTCCACAGATGCCTAACAAAGTACAGCATTGCCCCCTATGGAATGGAAATGCTTTCCCTCTGTCATTTCCTTCTGGAGATGGCAAAGTTGCGTGTTGTGGGTCTGAATGTTACAGCTTTAGGTCATGATAGTAGCACATAAACACATAAGGGTAAGGTGGGGGCGCGGGGGGGGGGATGTACGTCCATACAGGGATCAGGGGTGAAGGTTCTGGGGATAAGACATAATCTGAAAAAGAGGAATGAGGTAAGCAGGTGTTTTTCATCCGCAAAGGAAAACAGGTTGCAGTTACTAGGATGACCTTTCTTACTTGGCCATAGCTCTCTCCATTACTGTTTACCAGAAAAGACAGTGCAGGTCCTCAAGGTAACATCTTGCTGAGCCCTCGGTCATTCCAGAAAAGCAAAGCTACAAAGGAAGTCTTTACCCTTCGAGGAGGCCAAGAGCAGAAGTAAACAGAGGATGCTGCAGTGTGAATCTACGTGCTACCTCAACATTGAAAGCAATGTGCAACTCTGGTGCTTCTTTTCATATCTTGGGGAGAATCCGGAAGTGAGCAGAGTGACTAATTCCTGTCTCAACTGAAATGTCTTTCTGTCTTGCTAGCTGAGAACCAGAGTTTTAGAGCAAGGAGATGGGAAGTTTGGTTGTATGTTCAGAAGGAGGAAAATGATGCCACTTTTAGTTCCAGAAGCAATGCCATATTCGTGCATACTGTGAACTTTTCTAGTAATCCTGGCTACACTGGGAACCTGTACTGCAGCCAGACAACGGGGTACTCATACTGTCAACCTGTGAAGTTACACAGCTGGCACTGGTATGTATACTGAAAAGAAGAACAGAAAGGAGGATTTCTATGTATAAAAAATTATGAAATCAGTAATGGTCATAATAGCAACCTGTTTGTACTTCTGCAGTACGCTCCTTCCCTGTTCCACTTCTACTACACTGCTTGTGTTAACTGGGTTATAGCAAGTCTCATCCAGTTTAATAAAAAAAAAAAAGCTGGTGTAGATTGAAATTTTATTTGAGGTGCCTCACTTAATCAGATCTCTATTCTCTGGTAAGATCAGTTCTGAAAGACTCTTTCTGTGGCATGCTGTTTGTGATAGCTGAGTTAGTACCGTTTGTGGGAAGTAAGACAGAATCTCTGGAGCATGAGTCAGTTGCCTGAGCAGGTATCATTTCTTGGAAGAGCTATATCACATTATTAATGGATGTGAACTTTATGCAGAAACAAAAAGTAGCTTAATTTTTATACTGAATTTAGATGTTTTTCTATTTTGTATGCAAGAGTTCTCATTACATTTAAACCCTTTTCCCTAATTTGCTGAACATTTGAGGCCTTCCCTTTGGGAAAAACTGAGCCTGTTTCAATACTTACTGTCAAAAAGAATGACTCTGCCATCCCCACCGCAAGGCTGCGTATGGTCTCCAAAGCAAACACTGTTGCATTCCGTACTGGCTGCCTCCCCGTATCTCCAGTAGTCAGGATTGTTTCCACAGAAACAAGCATAACCTGATTCCATGCCTGCAAACTTTGACAACAAAGATGCATAAGGGAGGGATAATATTAAAAGGAGTAATAGCAGGAGGTTGTATGAGCAAGAAAGCTGGCAGCAGAATATGTGTGTGTTGGAAAAGTAGGATTAGTCAGAGTTCAGAGGTCCCACCACAAACTGTTTTTCTTCGAGCTGTCAGGATGCTACTTAAGACTAGCAAGAAAGATGGAATGGAGGGCAATTAGGACACCCTATCACACATAACTGCAGTAGGCAAGCATACTTTCTCCTGGCATCCTGGCATTATTAATTTGTCACTTGTCCAGACTGCTCTGGATGCAGAGAGAGGGCCATGTCCCCTGGAGTGGAAGTGAGACCTTAGACCTCCCAAGTTAAAAAAAAAAAAAAAAAAAAAAAAAGAGATATGATAGAGATCTCTAGGCACATTGCCATCTTTTGTCTTTCAAAACATTTTCTAAGTGTATGTCAAAGAAATCACCTTAAATTGTTGACTTCGGCAGGAACTGATGCATGTTTGGATAGTAAGTTTATTGGAGGTCTCGCTGGTGCCAGTCAACGGTGGTGGCTCTCCATGGTCCTTGTAACACCCTAGATTCCCCGGCACTGGCAGGAGTAAGAGACAACAGTCATTCTAAAGGTGTGCCTAGAAACACCCAAGATACAGACCGCTTTATGCACTACCTGGTTCCTAAGCAGCTCTCTGTATATTCTTGTCTTGATTTTGCAGTATGGGAAATGTTACCCTGTGCTAGATCCTTGTCACATTTTCCAAACATGCCCACGGATAAATCACAGGTGGTGAAATAGCATCATCTTCTTAGCGATATACCTGCAATACTCTGTAGCTGGGTTTCTGTAAGCTGCAGTAATGTAGACAAGATAAATAGCTGGTTCATTTCGCCTGATAGAGACAAATTTTTTAAAAAGGCATTAAGTGGGTTCAGAGGTTTTGTGTTGTTTTTTTTTTTAAATTACAATCATGCATATTCTAACAATGTAAATTAAACAATGTGATTTCTGTCTGATCTTCAAAACAATTAAGTTCTCAAAGTTTTCCAAACAGTATATTTGAGGAAGGGAACCTAAACTGTTTTAGAATGGAGTTTGGCAAGTTTTATGGGAGGGACTATATATTTATATAGGAAATCTCCTAATATTTAAAACTCAAAATCTGATATGAATTTGAAGTATCATATTTTACAGTAAGTGCAAAGAGATTCAAAGTAAGCAATACTGCTTTTTTAAAGAAGCATCTATTTATACTGTATTAATACATTTCAAGGCTCCTTGGACACTATGGGAGGTCAGAAAGAGTTTTTCCCCCTTTGGTGCATAATTTGTCCCCCATTTTCCTTTTGTTATGTTTTTACACTTTTCATCAAAGCACTGGAATTTAGCCATGACTACTAGAGGGAGGATGTGGGGTACAATATAGTGCAGTGCTACAGGCAGAAAATTCTCCCTTACCTACTTGTCATATCTGCTCACATACTTGGAATTAAATGTATTACCAGCTCTGTGGTCAGATAATTTTTATCCCTGTGCCAAACTGACAAGAATTATTTTTTGTCCACCTCACCTCCACAGCTCTGTATAACATGTGATGCAGTCAGAGAACTGTATGAGAGTTTTACTTATTCAGTCATTTGTTATTTCAGTATCCAGTAAAATCTGAACTCTCTCGCTAACATCTTGTGACACAGCACTGTTTCAGGGTTTTGACTTACCAATAGAGTATTTTGGGGGGGGCGGGAAAGCTGGGCTTGAGGTTTTGCAGCCTCTGATGCCTGACAGCATGTGGATTAGCTGTTTTGGGGCTCCTTTTGAACTAGCCATCTCTTGTACAGGTGGCTCTTTTCCCTATCAGATAACCTGTGTGTTAGTAAACTACTTCTATATTGTTGTACTGTGACATAAAGACAATAGGAACGCAATTACGCTTTTTGTGCTAAGGAGTCTTGTACAGTAGCCCTGAAAGTATCTCTCTCTGATTCTGGAAGGCCTGTTTCTGGGATTTCTTAAACATGTCCAAGTGCAGGAGCCATTGAAATAAATGCTTTGAGTTCAGAACTTCTATTTGTCTAATTCTAACAAAGATGGTCTCACCTCTATTGTTTTTGAATATTCTATACTGAGCTTGTAAACTGACATCAGCTTACCATTAAAATCTGAATCATCCTGACATCTGGAATAGTTAATAGGTCTGTCTGAGAACTTGCTCCCAGACTTAGGCTTATGTTGCCTAAGGCAGCTTCCTTATTCTGAGGAAGACAGTTACCATATCTACTAGTGACCAGCAAATATACTGGTGAGTATATGATTATACTCTGAAGGAGGATGATTAGAGTATTATAAAGAAGAATTAAAGAAATCAGGAAAAAAAATTCAAGTAAGTATGTTTTTTTGAATAATTAGATAATGTTGCTTCAAATACTGTTCATAAAATAATTTTGTTTTCTAAGAATGAACAATTTCAACTATAAATGCTTGCATGGAGTTATAGCTTTGATATGCCCTGCAGCAACATGCATATGAGAACTGAGACTTCAAGTTACAGCCTGATTTAACATACCTTTGGAAATCCCCATTTGCAGCCCCACCCCAGCTAAGTACAGCTGGGCAGACAGCTCTCAGAGAGCTCAGTTTTTAGTACAGTGCAGGCTTTCACTGCCCTGAAAAAGTTTCCTAGTTAACCAACCTAAGTCATTTTCCTAGGAGATCTGGACTTTCTTAAAAATACATCTTTTTTACTTTTTTTTTTTTAAGTAGCTTTATTGGGAGACCCTTCAACCTTGTCTCCAGAGGATTAGTTCCATATGTTCCATGCTAAGAAACTGAACTGAGTAATTTGAAAACTTTTTTTTTTTTTTTTGTAACTAAATCAAGCATACCATTTGGGTACATCCTAAAGCTAATCAGTCTCTTTGGTGTCCCAGCAGTATTTTAACTTTCTCATATCTAGCAAACAAAATTACTGTCATGTCATTGGGAATAAACAGGAGAAGCATCAATCCAGCCCAGTAGTGAACAGTAATGTCCATGCCAGTGCCCAGCTCTTCAAGTTACTTTGATATCAAATCAGCATACTACATGAGCCCAAGGATATATGTTCAGCTAAAAGCACTTTAGTAGTCCCACATCAATTATATGATTAAACCCTCTTCTGAAGTGAGACCACACAAAAAAAATAACTACAGTACATGCAGATACCATTGCCAGTTCATCCTATGGGTACTAATGGGCTGGTCCTAAATCTGAGACACCACTGAGTTACTACTGAAGAGGAATCAGAGTACCTAGCATAAGCATAATAGAAGAGGGGAGATCATTTGTAATCCTAGTTGGAGAAGATCTAATTGGCAAACGCTGCTTTTATATCAGATCCATAGCGATCACAAATTATTGCTTTTTCAAAAATACTTTTAGTATATTAGAATAATACGCTCCTCATTCATACTATTAAACTGAATCAGGATGTATGTGTAGCAAGCCACTTGACATAAATCTAAAACAAGATAGGGTACATTTATGCACGTGGAGCAATCTTTCCACCGTGCTGGCAGCCAAGCACGGGAACAAAGAGCCCAGAGAGGGAGTGCACTCTGTGTCCCTGGACGTTGTCACGGCCTGACTGGATAAACCTGGTCTCAACTGTCAAACTGAGTAACTCGGTCTGATCTCAGAGCTGGCCCTGCTTTGAGCAGCAGGTTGGACTAGACGATGGCCTGATGTCCCTTCCAACCTAGAGTATTCCATAACCCTACGTGTTTGTCTAATACTATATATATATATATATATGTACATACATACATGAAGCAATGAATACTCAAAAGTATTTGTAGATAGATTGTGACTGTTTAGTTACTCTGACCTTTAAAAATTTCCAACATAATCTTTTGCCTTAATTTGCCCTTAATGTTTAGCCTACTAAAGAAGCTTGGCAAAAATGAAGTAGTCAATGTACTGCAATTAGGACTCATGCTGATGAGTGATGTCTTACTGTTACATTGTCTTCATGCATTTGTATCTACTTGTTCTGCTGTGCCTGAAAGGTCACCACTTCTCCACAAGCATGCTGTTTTTCTTTTAAGCAGCATCTGACATTAAGAGGTCCTGGAAACATCATGTATATCACATGTTAAGGCACACGCATTAAAACATGGAATTCATCCTTTTGAGCTCAGAAACACGTTCCAGCTATGCCCATCCAGGTGTCTTTCAAGAGCCTCCAAGCTTTTTGCAATGGTAGTATGCACCAGTATACTGTCTCAAATTGTGAAAGCTACTGTCTGTTTTCTCGTATTAAGATGTATATAGGTCAATCTTATAGAGTGATCAATACAGCTCTGTATAACTTACCTGGCTCTGCCATTTAACACTTCATTGATATTTCAGTAATAAATAAATTTATTACATGACATACATCCATACAGGAAATATGATTCCAGTAATGAAATCTGTTTATGGCAAGAGACTCAGGCAGGCCGTAAAGTTCTCAGGGCTCGGTGCTGCCTTCTTGCCTTTTATTTTGTTTATGTCCATTCCAGTCTGCTTGGCAGACAAGCCATTAAGAAGAAGAGAGGAAGAAAAGGAAAGACTAAGCTCCTACTGGGGTAGCTACCACTGTCTTCTGTGATTATGCCCATCCATCCTCATCTAAGATTGCGAAATTCTGTATAGCATGATCACACACGCAGAATGCCAGAACACATTTCTGAATGAAACATTTAGTGTTACGTATAAATATTAGTGAACAAGACACATGATATAATCATGCGAAGTCATCATCATAATGAAAAATTCTTAACTGTATATTCTTAATTATTGTTACAGTGAATCACTGCATTCAAATATCTCTAGGCAATCAAGACGCTTCATGTTGGCATTGTAGTGGTATTATGTCGGTATAGTTTGTAAGTATTATAAATTATGCTCCAGATATTTGTCTTTTCTAGTAGTAAATGTAATTATGGAAAAGAAGCTTCTCTAAGACAACTTTTTTAGTTCTCTAAAAGTTTCAAAAGTATTTATTTACCCAATTGCTTTCTTGCTCCATCACAAAAGTCAGTTTTGTATTATGCACTTCCCAAGTTGGTTTTGATGGTCCTATGATTTAGCATCGTGCTTACTGAAAACAGAAAATCTGGTAAAGAATAAAAGGTTTTTTTTTTTACTTACACAACTTCATAAACCATGAGGTTTGTATTAAGACTTGGACGGGCTTGCAATGTACAGTTTGTTCTAAATTGTTGCAATTCTTTTTTCTAGTATCCAGTTTCAGTGCAATGCTTGAAGCAGCTGCTACTGGTCAAAAGGACATTTTGTAAATGTAAGTCTGGATTATCTGTGCAAGTAAGTGTCCAAGTTTAAATCCTCTGCTCCCCACCACAGAGAGAATGAGTGAGGCCTGTTTTAAAAGAATCCTTTGTGTAGAACAAATGCAGTGGGGAGAATTTGCCTTTCAGCTTTTTTACTGGTGCCATATCCAGAGAATTTGTTAACATCTGTGGTCCTTACAAAAAAGCAAATTCCTTCATTTTAGACCAAGATAAATTTCTTAATTAGGAGGATCATGTTTCCTAAATAGGACCTGGTATATTAGAAAATTAAGAGTAAGATGTACTCTGAACAATGAGTGTTGAATGATTTTGTGTTATTTAAATAAGACTCCTTAATCTATATTTAAGTCTAGGTAAAATTCACACAACTTATTAAGGTCACAATTATTTGTTTGTCTAGCTTGAGGATGTGAATTACTTGCTCACATTCATAAAAAAAAAAAAAAAGAAAACTGCAGACAAAGTAAAAAAAACACTTTAGATCCATTTTTCTTTGTTTGGTTTTGTTTTCTTATCTTTGAGTAAATGTACTTCTTCCAATTGAAAGTATGCCTATGTAAGGACAACTGCTCTGATGCTGAACAATATACACTAAGTTATCCATTAGAAATAGAGAGTACTTGCACCGAAGAAGTTAGGAAAGTAAGTAAAGGTATTCATGATCAGACTTAATAAAATGTGTAGTTATGGCTGTTTGTTAACATGCAAAACTAGAATATCTTTTTCATATTTAGACATGTGTTAAAGAATGTGATTCTTAGGAATTTATCCTGGAGCATTCAGGAATTAAAATTTTGGAACATACTGATACAAATCATGACAAAACCTCCACATTTTGGACAAGGTAAATAATGTCATATATTAAAAATATTAAATACTGGAAGGAAGCTGCAGGTGAACAGATTGTTAAAACAAATAAATAAATAAAACAAAGTCCACCTTGTCGTTTCACAGCAACGCTAAGTATCTGCACCTGCAAGGAACAGAATTCTAGCCCAGAGCTGCCATATATCTAACAAATAGCCAAGTTTTCCCTCTCACAGTGTCTTTATTTCTTTCAAGCAATTCTATGTGTGATGTGTTATACACATTAAACTAATGTAATCCATTTTACAAGCTAATTGCAAATGATGGACACATACATACCCTGTAAAAAAAAAACATAATAATTTCTTATTCATTTTTGTCCTCTGGATTTTAATAAATTAACAACGTATTTCTATGGATTAAAAAAACTAGCAGCACTTAGGTTTTGAGTGATTCTCTGTCTGCTATCATTGGAAATAACAGAATCCAGTAATTCTGAGATAAGATGAAAAGGATAGCAATGGAAGAATGATTCAGTAAGCTCATTAATTCATTAACTCTAGAGACACATTTAAAATATTGCTTAGTCTGCAAATGAAAATAAGCTGATCGGTCTTATCCTAGTTTCTGTTTGAAAATCACTACCCTCTGTTGTCTAACTGCCAATCTCTCTTTAACAGAGATGCTGGCCTAAAAAAATTGCACAGTGCTCTTACTTCGGCAGGATGGAATCTCACAGTATTTCCAATATATTCCATCCTCATGCTCTGCAATATAGCACCACGGGCTGACATCTCCATCAGGGTTCCTGAAAGTAAAACAAAGTGAGTGAGTGAAAAGTCATCAAATATTTTCAAAAACCACATAAAAATAAATCTTATTAATCTTCAGTATCATCACTATTTTTGTTCTAATACCTACTGAATACTTAACCTGTTGGACTTATACCAGGAAAAATGCAAAAGTGGTCAGGAAGTTCAGATAAGTTTAGTTACTACAGTACACAGCAAGCATAAAATGCTAGTAATGTTTAAAACATAATTTCTTTTTTCTTTAAGTGTAAAAGGTGCAGAACTATTTCTGGACAGTACTGAGAGAGAGGCACATTTTCAGCCCCACATCCTGTGTACAGGTTCCTAAGACTCCTAAACTTTATTTTTACCTTGGTACAAAATAGTCTAGACTCCAACTTTCTGTATGTATGATGACAAAAACATGTATACAGTAAAGTCTTCTGGGAAAGACAGAGGTGTTTCTTCCCCTTCAGTAAAGCTGAATAAATCTGTTCCAGTGATCTGATATATTGATGGATGCGAGAATTCCTTATGTGCCCATGATTATCCTCTGCTGCTGTGCAGCATCATTTACAAATGCACACCTAATCAGTCAGTAGGTTATTTAAAGTTTTTTTTTTTCTATGTACACTTTGAAAAACTATTCACATTGAAATGATCCATTTAAGAGAATAAATTGTTATTTTGGACAGTCATGTTGAAATATGACTTTTTTTTTGTAACTAGGGCTAACTACAATCTTTTTGTCATGTACTTTGGCATGAATTTTATTAATGAGACCCCTCTACACTGAAGTGTCAGTTCAACGGCACATTGTCATTTTGGTATATTACTAACTCCTTGTGGGAGATCCAATTTTAGAACTGCTGGAGATGTTTTTTGGTCAAGGAACAGAATGGTGAAGACAATTGGTGAGTTGAGTTCAATTTAGCTGACTAAAATGCTGCTAGTTAGGGTAAAAGTGGTGACCAACGAAAGCCTAAGACCAATGTGCTAGGAATTTAGGTGTAATTGCAGAGCTTCCAGTGGCTAAAGAAAGTAGAAGACTAAAATCAAGGAAAGCTTGTACTTGAAACAACACAAATTTCCTTGTTTCCACAGTTACAGGAAATTTTAGGTTTACACCTGCATGACAGAAATCAGATGCCTGTTACTGAATCATGCTAATGGCACGCCACATATAAATGCCTTAAAACACAAGGAAATCGCAGAAAAATGTGATGAATGTCTTTAGAAATCTTTGCCTTGAACCACAAAAGTGCATACAGTTAGAAAACCATTGAGCGTCTTTCAAAATATCCAAAAACTTCCGTTCGCATAATTTTGTTACAGCTGAAATGACGTTTAGTGGAACATGATGCATTTCCATCTTAACAGAGTGCCTTGCAGTAAACAAAGTATTCCAAGTAAGGACCACCCACGGGGAGATAACACGCTTCTGATTAATGCTTTAAGTGTAAAATTAGATTATTCAAGTGTTGTCCCTAAAATTGAGCCTCAAAGCAATTTATTATGCCTTTAAAAAGCTTTTTGAGATATGGGTTGCCTCAAAGAAGGAAGATCAACTAGTCCATTGACATCAAGCAAATAAATGGCAGAAAAAGGACTAGAACAGTCACAAGGCCTCAACAAGATTTGCATGCTGAAGATATGCTCTGACACTCTTACAACAGTGACTTTCCAAGGTTTTTTTTCAACCGAATGTGAAGTTAAAAGGCATCTTTTAGTTAAGATCATCATTCCATACACCTATGAGAATATTCCTGGCCCAACTGATACAGCATAGGGAAGGAAATGGCTAATCTTCCAGTCAAACTCCCTCTCAAAGACAATAATCTATCACCTACCAGATGGAGGATAAAAAGCTGTATTTGGTAATCAAGTCATTCCTCAGGCTTACATACCAGACTATAGGCTTCTTTCTCCTTGTAACGCCAAATTCTCATCTGCTAACTGAAGTGAGACTCGAGTAAGGCTTTCTTAGATACCTGGATAAACACTCAATTTGTTAAGCCCATTTTTGCATAGCTTGTACATGTTTTGCTTTGTTCTAACCAAAGTATTAGCCAGACATGACTGCCAGAGGTAAGACCCTGTAGATACAGTCTACCTAGGATATTGCCACATAGCAACAATCAAAATTACATTCTTGATTTTGCTCTTTGTATCAGAGAGAATTCAGTGGCCACTAGCCTTTTCATAGCTCTGTATTAGTATGCATACTGAGAGACACAGCTCTCCATATGTCATGAGAAGTGTAATGCATTTGGTGTTGTTGGGCTGGGGGAGGCTGTGAAGTTGGTGTGAAATGTTTTTGAAGGGAAGACAGCCATTCCAGTGCTCACATGTCAATCTGATTCTAGACAGCTTGATGGGTTTATTTGGTTTTGTCATAGTTCAGCCCCGATCGGGACCAGACTACGCAGTCTCTCTCTCACTCCCCCCACACTCCGAGAGAATAGGGAGAGATGATATAAGGAAAAACAGCTCGAGGTCTGAGATAAAGACGGGGACAAATCCTTAAAGTTACCGTTACGGGCAAAACAGACTCGACTTGGGGAAAATTATTCATTTACTACTAAAACTAGCAGGAGAATGAGACAGGGAACAAGATAACCTCCCCCCACCCCTCCCTCTTCCCAGGCTTAACGTTCTCTCTACCACCTTCCCCCCCCGAGCGACATAGCGGCGAAGAGGGAATGGGGGTTGCGGTCAGTTCATCACGCATTGTTTTATGCCGCTACTTCATCACTGGGGGAAGAACTCCTCACACTCCTCGTCTGCTCCATCGTGGGGTCCCTCCCACGGGCCACAGTCCTTCGTGAAACTG
Organism: Tetrax tetrax; assembly: GCA_009806455.1. Taxonomy (NCBI): domain Eukaryota; kingdom Metazoa; phylum Chordata; class Aves; order Otidiformes; family Otididae; genus Tetrax; species Tetrax tetrax. Next base: position 416,516 of record WHYT01017100.1, read on the forward strand.
CTCCGGCGTGGGTCATCTCTTCCACGGGTGCAGCCCCTCCAGAACAGCTGCCCCAGTGGGGCCTCCACAAGCCACAGCCTCCTTCAGGCATCCACCTGCTCCAGGGTGTGGGGTCCTCCACGGGCTGCAGGGGGATCTCTGCTCCTCTGTGGACCTCCATGGGCTGCAGGGGGACAACCTGCTCCACCATGGTCCTCATCACAGGCTGCAGGGGAATCTTGGCCAGGAGCCGCATTACTCCTCCCCCTCCTTCTTCACTGACCTTGGCGTCTGCAGCCGTTCCTCACAACAGGCTGGCAGACGCCTCATAGGATCCTTTTTACATCTTATTCACTGCTCATCTCCTCTCCTCTCTTATTTAAGTTTTGTTCTTGCAGCCGGACCAGGCTGAGTTGGGCCCAGTCGGCTGCCCGGCGAGAGGCCAGAGGGTGAGGCCTGCAAGGCCCACAAGGCTCGCACCTCCCCCTCTCCACCTCTGCCCCCCCTCAGCTTCTTCACATCTTCTCTCTTTTTTTTCTGTTTTCCCCTTCTTAAATACTTTATTGCAGAGGCGTTATCACGGGACATTCTGCTACCAATCGGCCCGGCCTTGGCCAGCAGCAGGTCCGCCCTAGGCCCGGCCGAGTCCACTGAACAAAGGGGAGCGACTTCTAGCAATTTCCTACAGAAGCTGCCACTTTAGGCCCCCCTCACTAAACAAAACCAGAACAGTTTCCAGGCCATTTTCTAAAGAGAATGCCCAACTTCTACAGAGTTTCTCTTGTAGGTGGAATATTTTTCTTTGCTCCTGTGAAACGCTGAACTGATTCAAAGGAGAGTCAATTCAGAGCTTGGCAACAACGCTTTCTCCTTCTATGGCTGAAAACAGAGTCCGCTGGTGCAACACATTGAACAGTGTTATTTGAAGCACTGCTGCAGTCACCAGAAAAGATGCCGAGTAAGTCTTTTTCTTCCCTGTCCTTCATCAATGTTCTTCAATGAGAAATCATAGAATCATAGAATCATAGAATGGTTAGAGTTGGAAGGGACCATCAAAGGTCATCTAGTCCAACCCCCCTGCAAGAAGCAGGGACCTCCCTGACTAGATCAGGTTGCTCAGAGCCCCATCCAGCCTGGCCTTGAACGTTTCCAGGGATGGGGCATCCACCACCTCTCTGGGAAACCTGTTCCAGTGCTCTACAACTCTCATTGTGAAAAATTTTTTTCTAATATCTAATCTAAACCTCCCTCCTTCTAATTTAAACCCATTACCCCTTGTCCTATCACAACAGGCCCTACTGAACAGCCTGTCCCCATCCTTCCTGTAGGCCCCCTTGAGGTACTGGAAGACCGCTATCAGGTCTCCCCGGAGCCTCCTCTTCTCCAGGCTGAATAGCCCCAACTCTCTCAGCCTGTCCTCATAGGAGAGGTGCTCCAGTCCTCTGATCATCTTCGTGGCCCTCCTCTGGACCCTCTCCAACTGGTCCATGTCCTTCTTATGCTGGGGACTCCAGAACTGGACGCAGTATTCCAGGTGGGGTCTCACCAGGGCAGAGTAGAGGGGGAGAATCACCTCCCTCGACCTGCTGGCCACGCTATAATAATATCCTCGTGAGTCACCAAATACTCTGGAAATGGCACTGACTCCTTTCAACAATGTGCTCATCTGTCTGCTGCATGTCACAAGACCTCTTTTCTGTGTTTTCCTGCTTGCTCTCCATTAACTGTCTGGCTCGGTCTCTGCCATATTTTCTTGGATGCCTATTTCTGATTAAATACAGAAAGCTTCTTGGATCAAGAACCAGGACCCTATTTTGTGACATAGCAATTGGCTGAACTCCTGCATATTAATTTTGCCTCATTTATCTTGATTTATATTGCTTACGGTGAAATGATTTCAACATGAAGGTGGCAAGTGTACAGGCTCTACCCTAGAAAGCCGATAATAACCTGCTAAGTAACGGCATCTTCCAGGAGAATTGAGGTGTGGTTTGAACTTTCTCAGGAGACATGAGACCTTTTCTTGCTGTGCCCCAGGTAACTTAATTCTTAATCTCTTGGCCTAATAATCTCTGTCCCCATTACGCTGTAAGAGACACCACTGAACTTTACAGGCCATCCTAGATGAGCTGATGATTATCACTGTTTAAGGAATGTATCTATCAGGTTATTCCCCACCTATTTCCATGGATGGGCATAAAAACTTAGCTGGTCAGTCCTGCAAAGGCAGAAGTGCATGTAACTTCCTGATGCAAAACATCAGGAAGCTGAATGTTACAGGCTGAAAAGACTGCAGAACCTAAGCATCTCTGAACTTAGGTTCTTATTTGACTCCTAAATTCTGAAGTTCTTATTTAAGTTTTGTTCTGATAGTTACGGAGGACTTCTCTATAAGGCAAGGAAATGAAAGTGGATCTGCCATGGTTTGAGCTGGTCTTGTAACAACTGACAGCTGAGCTTCTGAATTCAAGTAACAACTCTAAGTCACAGAGTAGCTTATGCTCACTGAGAATTTTTAGTGACTATGTAACACTGATTAGCACAAAATTCAGAAATAGTGCGTAACAGAACCAGGCTTTTGGGTGAGGATGAAAATCATAATGTTCCAGAGACTCCTACAGACATTCACTGGTGCTTCTGTACTTGTGACTTGGATCAATTTTTGTATTATCTCCACTAAGTAATCTCCAGTCTTTCTCCGCCTCCAAATTACAGATTGGATATATGATACAGACCTTGGGTGAGAGCTGGCTTGAAAAAGTTATTCTACTAATGGTGCTTGCATATTGAGAGCACTGATTACAGGATAAAACAAAAAAAAACCCGTTAGAGATCCCTGGTTCTGACATTCTTCCACATTTGACAGGAAGTTTCCTAATTTTGTGTCAACTGTTTAAAGTAACACTGAGTATACAGGCAAAGTTGGTAGCAATGCGATATTTCTTACCTGCAGTAGTTATGCTCTCCAAGCCCTCCCTCTCCATTGGGATATTTTAAAGTATTATAAGGATGCTCAAAGGTCTCATTCCAGAAAAGACAAGGTTTTCCTGCATACTGAGAGGTCTGGTTCTGAGTGCCACGATAGTCAGCCCCATTTGCTGTATAACATTCTGAAAAGAAATGGAAATGAAAAAAGATAAATGTATATAGGCTTAGTGTTTGGTTGTTCTTCCCTCACTCTCCACCCCATCCCCAAGAGAGCATGTTTCCTTTCACTTACATGTTTCCTGCATTGTTTAGGCAACTAAAGATGCTGTCTGGGATGTAAGTTTTCTCTCAGAGTCAAACATCTATTGAAGAGATTATGATTTCTTTACTTTTAGTAAACAATGCATAAGACAGTCAGGTCTGAAGAGTGGTTAATACAATTAACATGCACTTTCTGAACAAGCATACTACATTTTGTGCTGTTCTCCCAGTGTTTTACTAATTAGGGTGAATCTGTAACTTGTTAATGTTCCAAAAATAAAATCAGATTATGTTCTCAATCTACCACTTACCAGCATACTACCCAGAATCTCATGCTAGTTTAACTAAAGTTGTGAATATCTGCATTTTATAAAGTGAAAGATTTTGTAGGCTTGGATCTTGCAAACATTTACATCCTGATTTAGAAACTAGGCCCGAACTGCCTTAGAAAGAGGCATCCTTTGGTAGAGTATAATCACGATACTGTGATTTGCTACTGTTTATGCCTTCAGATTAAAACTTACAGGTCAGCGTTCTTCTGTCTTGCTCATATTTTCTTCCATTTATGTTTGTTTCCTAGCTTCCTAATACTCAGCAAGTCAGAAATCAGAGCAGAGAATTATGTCTGTAGTCATTAAATACACTATCCCCCTCTCAGCTGAATTACAAATCTCATGCTGTCTGGCTTTGCAGTGTCTTTCTTATTAATTACATCTTCTGATCAAATAAATGTTCCTGTGCATGAACAATTTAACCTTTACTAAAAATGCAAAACATTTTTTATTAAATTATGCACTGTGAGGGTGACAGAGCACAGGAACCATTTGCCCAGACAGGCTGTGGAATCTCTGTCGTTGGAGATATTCAAAAGCCATCTGGACATGGTCCTGAGCAACCTGCTTTGGGTGACCATGCTTGAGCAGACGGGCTGAACAAGAGGACCTCCAGAGGTAAGTTCCAACCTCAACCATTCTGTGATTCTGCTATCATCTTCCAGAAATAGTCATTATAATTAGTGCACCATAAATAAGGCCATCCTGTTTATAATTAATACTGGGTAACATTTATCACTCATGCATTTATTTTAAAATGGTATTAAAGTACTATAGTCCATGACAGAACTAAAACTTCTGCATTACACTGCTGTAAACATGTTTTTGTACTGAGTGGCATTACTGGGGAAGTCACAAATGCGTCCTACTAAGGGCAGGCTTCCCAGCCTTCTGTTTTATCTGCTCGCACTCTCTGTAGAAACGCTGTAACAGCTGCGAAGAGGTTCTACCACCCTGAGGGAGAGCGCTCTGGACTATGCTGATCTCAGGTGTCCCTCATGACATGTACTTTACAAAACAAGGCTAGAAAGACCTGTGTGGCTGCAACTGGAAGAGGAAAAAACCACACCCCCAGCTTCATCCTGATATTAACAGCACACCTTTTTTGTATTTAGAAATATGTGGGAGAATGGAAAATGTATTATTAAAACCATGCCTTAGAAATTAATCTAGTCTGGGCCCACAAATGTCAGACTGGTGTAATTATAATAATTATTCCACCGCTTTCTTCCACAGTGTATAGCTGATGAAATTTTTGTGCCTTCACTGCGCATTTTCATGCCTAGGCAAGTTAGGATTTCTATGAAATGGAATTATGTTGCTGAAGGCATACAGAAGAGGTGTCTGCACAGCCTTTAATGTATACTGCTATCATCTGTGGACAAAAAGCTGTCTAATTTAACAAAAACAAGCTTCAAGTCAATACTCCTCCTTACTGTAATTTACCTGACTGCCTTAGTGATGCAGGTGAGCTACACACATTTACTTGAAAATGCAAATCTGAGTTTCCAGTATTCAGACCACCACAGATATTTGCATAAACATATGAAAAAAAAACACTTTAAAGTCACCACAGTTTTGCAACTTTCATCAATACCTCTCTTGCTTTGCAGTTAATGTAAAAGTTTTTCTATTTCATAGCTGAAAAATATAAGCTGATGAATTTGGCGGAAAAGAGAGGAAAACATAATCAAACTGGATAAACAAAATAACATACGGTATAAAGAAGCAGTTTGTGAGAAGTGATAAACACATCCAGAAAAGATGTCTCCTTCAGCATAGTGCTGTTACTTTTTTCACTTCTTACTTCTAAATGAGATGCAATATGTACCAACATCTACTCAGAAATGCAAGGAATGCTACAATACCTGAATGTAATCTGGCACACAGACTAAACTCAAGTTACATCAGTCCATTTTAGGATCTGCTAAGACCGGTCCATGCCTTAACTTGCAGTAGCGACTGCCTTTAATTTTCATGTCAGCTTTTTTTTTTTTAAATAGATTTTCTTCAAACTTCATTGCACTAGTAATTTAAGGACATTGCACAAAAGGAAGAGCCAGAGCTCTCTTCATTCCCCTTAGCTGTAGTTTTTTGTTCCCAAAACAACAGGTAGCTGTAACAGTGCCTCCTGTGTTCTTCTGCACTACCAAGAGATTTAGGAAAAACATGCCAGCTGAGTTTAGTGAGGCTCCCCTGGCTTTATTAGCATCTAGATGTGGAAGGGGGAGGCAGTGAGATATCACATAAAATCATTGATTAACCCCCCAAAAAAACTGAAATGAAAACTTTTAAGTTACAGAATTTAGCAGCTGTTATCAAATGAAATACATACCTTTTTTTGTTACACGGGATGTGCTAAGAGATTTTCATTTTGTGAATGATTAATAATAATTCTGCCATGGCATTGGAGTGCAATCTTTTCAAGTAGATATTCACAGACTCACAGAACCATAGAATCAGACTACCAGGTTGGAAGGGACCTCAAGCATCATCTGATGCAACCTTTCTTGGCAAAAGCATGGTCTAGACAAGATGGCCTAGCACTCTGTCCAGTTGAATCTTAAAAGTGTCCAATGTTGGGGAATTCACTACTTCCCCAGGGAGATTATTCCAATGGCTGTTTGTTCTCATTGTGAAAAATTTTCCTGTTGTGTTCAATGGGAATCTCCCCAGGAGTAACTTGTACCCATTACCCTTCCTCCATGACTCCCTGTAAAAAGGGAGTCTCCACCTTCTTAGCAGCCACCCTTTAAATACTGGAACTTGGTGATCAGGTCTCCCCTAAATCCTCTTTTCTCAAGGCCGAACAAACCCATTTCTCTCAGCCTTTCTTCATAGGCAGGCATCCCACTCCTTTCATCACCTTTATGGCCCTTCTCTGGACCCTCTCCAGCCTGTCCGCATCTTTTTTGTGTGTTGCAGCAACCAAAACTCAACACGGTATTCCAGGTGTGACCTGACAAGCACCGAATAGAGTGGAATAATGACTTCTTTATCTGTGCCAGTGATGCCCTTCTTGATGCAATTCAGTATCCTGTTGGCTATCATGGTTTAGCCTCACTCAACAGCTAAAGAACCACACAGTCACTCGCTCACTCCCCCCTTGCTACCCCCGCTAGATGGGGAGGAGAATCAGAAAAGAAAGAAAAGCAAAACTCATAGGTTTAACAGAACAGCAGAGAAACAGGAAAAAAAGAGATGGAAAACAAAACCAGTAACAGAATAGACTTAAGCACATAAAATCCATAGGCTCCACATTAAAGATGAAAGCCCAAGAGATTCTAGAGAAGAGGAGGTTAGAACCTCTGTCTTTCTTCTCGTGTTGCACCACTGGTGCAATAATTTTATGAAAAGATGAGCTTAAAAAAAGTTAGCCAGATTTGTCTACACAAAATTGATTCAGGAGACATCATCTAAATAAAATAGTCAGAAAAGAGTGGACTGCACGCTATTGGTAAAACTCTTGGGCTTAGTCTAATTACCTAATTTTACCTACTTTGGTAGATGCTGATAATGTATAAGGGAGGGGAAAAAAATAAAAAACCTAAGAACAGGCACCTCTCCTTTACTGTGCTGGCACCCTCTGGATCCAACTGCCTTATGTTGGTTCAGGTTGATACTTCCATGTTACTTTAGGCTATTAAGTCCTTTGCTTGGTATCTAACTAACATCAGAACAGTGACTCAAGGAAATTACTACCAGTTCTATGAATTTCAGCAAGTCTTATTCCTTAAAGTTGTATAAGACTATGGTATACTGTGGCAGAACTTGCACTGTATGCAAGTCCACTCCAGCTGACAAAGACAGCAGGGGAAGAACAGCCACTTCGTGGAGGCTAACGCTGACAGCCTCCTAGAAGGCATCAGAGTGCCACTGTGCTTGATAGATTCGTCACGTACTTTCTGTTCATGCACCCAAGACTCAGCTTAAAGTATCCTGTTGACCATAAACCTATATTAAATCACTAGGGTTTTAGAGAGTACATGGAGAAAGCTGTGACTTCTCAAATCTCAAAGTCTCCAACCTCCTCATATTTCTAAGATCCTAGTCAGCTGGGTTTCAGACACAGTCAAATTCACTACTAAAATCAATGTCTGTGATTATTTCACTCTATTCAATGCCTAATGACCCTGCTGCTTCTACTGTTTCGAGGGGATGTCTGCGAACAGAAATAATCAGAGACAGAACCAGTGCAGTGATTCCAATCATTAAAAGCTGGAAGGTTCCAACAGGTCCTGTTCAGGATAATGCTTATAACCCTCAATGAGAAAATACGGACAATAGAGTGTTCCTAGGGCTGTTTTGTTTTCAAGACATCAGGTGCCACAGTTGACAGAAAGATAACTTTTTTTTTTTTAAATGAATACTTAGATACTAAGTATGTACATATCGAGTGGCAACTGTAAGAAGAAAAAGAAAAAGCAGAAAAGCCCGGGGATGGTTGTCCACTATGAGTGAATACTCAGTGTGTGATACAGGTTCACAATTAGTTTTATTAGAGCCAGATCAACATTTGGAAGATCAAACAGCAGCTGTAGCAGAAATTTTTTCCATCTGTCTCGGTTTCTTCTTCGATGTAGGGACCTTACAATGATCATTTATGCCTTTGTTAGTTTGGGACTGTAGGCTGCCTGCACTCCACATGGGCACCACTTCAGGATCATTTGAAAAATTAAGGTAGTGCAGAATATAACAGACTGACTTTTCTGCCGAATGAAGCACTGATGATAAAACACTGACATTTCAGAGTCTGCATTGGCTTCCAATGATTTTCTAAGATGGATTTCCAAATATTAGTTTTAATCTCTGAAGTTCTTAATGGCAAGAGGCCCAGTTACCTAAGAAACTCTTGTTTCGTGCCCCATTACCACAGACAGAAATAATACAAACGTTTTAATTTCATCTGTGGTCTTTTCTGTACAAATGAGATGAAAAGCAAAGCAAACAGCTATCTACTTTTCAAACACTCTTCCTTTTCTGATTGACAAGTGGGAAATCTTCTGAGCATTTTTCAAAGTCCATGTTTTTTCAAAAACATATATTCAGTGACATTACAAATTGCAGATTGAAGAGATGGAGATTTCAGGGTGGTTTAAATGACTTCTTAGAGGACTCTTCTAAGTTTAGGGCACGTACATAGCTTTTGAGACTGGAAATTCAGAATGACAAACTTGTTACTATTTCACTGGAAAAAATAAAGTTGTTTGCTTTAAGTTCTGGAAGGTACTTGGAGTGCTGACGAGCAGCTGGAGAGATTAAAGGTTGACAACAATTATCAACCAGCAACTAGCCTACCCAGGCCAGAAATTATCCCACCAGCTACTGCCAAACAAGAAGGAAAGTTTTATTTCAAAAATTTGTAGATTAATGAGAGGTAAATGAAAGTGGCTGCTCTTTAAATCTTGGGTTACATTGCAGTGGTGTGATAGCCAGAACACTAAATGTTCTGCAAGGCTGGAGCAAGAAATAAAGGTTCCTTGAATTTACAGGCTATAACTGCCTGCTTGGTTCTCACTTGTTTTTCTTGCAGCCTTTCAGAAGAGTCAGAAAAATGCTTAAGCAGAATATAAGGATGCGGAAACAAAGTGCTAGGTCCCATAACGCCTAGATGGCAGTTGCTTGATGCACGTGCTTGCATAGTGTTCTAAGAAGAGTTTTGAGTCATTTCCATTCTGCCCAAACCGTTCCAGTTCTTGCTAGAGATTGCAACTTAAGCACTCCTCCTTAAATGAAAGCACTGTATCTAGGTGCAGATGGCAACAGTTACAGGCACTAACCAGATGCTGCAGTCTCTAATTTGATTGAAAGGGTATAATTAGACAGCAGAAACACTTCAATGAGAGAGTAATGCACAGAGGAAAGGACAGAAACCACTTAAGTGATGCCAAGATACCCCAGCAGTAACAGAGGCAGGGGCCCACGGATGGAAGGGGCAGAACACCAAACTACCTTCTTCAGTTGAGAACATTTCTGTTTCCCTATGGATGCGAATAGGGAATCTATTATCATAGGTTGCCACAGTTCTTCATGTGGGAATACTGATTAAAACCAGAAGAAGCTTCAGAAGATAAAAGAGACAAATATGGCTTCTGTGGCCATTATTAAAAATATTTTTAGCAGTGCAATGGTTTTCTTTGAAGATGCAGTTTTATCAATTGAACCAAAAGTTCATTTGCATACTCTCATATGATTGGTCGGAAAAAAAAAATCTCATTTCATATTATATTATGATGCAAAATAAAGGCTTTTGGGAAGTACAAGGCTGTTTTAGACCTACCCAAGTGAAAAATTCATGTAGTATTTTTACATTTCAATATTTTACTATTCCAATTAAGACGAATATAACAAAAGCCCTTACGAAAACTCTCAGGCTTGGGTGCCAGTACTGGAACAGTAAAAAACCCCACAACACAACAGTTGATACAAACTAAAGAAAAAAACTCAGGAAAGAATGATCTTTGTTTAAAACTGCAATTTTCAAAATTGCTAGAAAATAACTCCCCATTTGGTAAATCAGACAGTTAAATTCTGATGTGATGCTATGAGGGCACTTGCTTAGCTGAACATTTCTCCTTTGCAGTGTAGGGGCCCTCTGCATGTAGTTTAAAAATAATCTCTCTCATTCTACGTATCTACACAAGCACACAAACACACACACAGACTTTTTTTAAAGTCCTCAAATGCAATCATTTTTGCTGGTCAGAACTCGAGTCTTACTGAGCGTTGGTCCAAACCAGAGAGTAGTCACAATGAATACTCATGTGACATTGGAGCAAATCTGGACTTAAACATCTGTCTGTCCTTTAAGAATATACATTCCTGGGAATGTACAGACATGTGGAGTTCCATGTTTGTGCTCCCTGGCAGTGTCTGAGTTGCTATATATGTGAACTTGCTATTCTTGTGACACTTTGATTACCAGCCTTCAATCTAATCACTTTTTCATCACTTTTCCTTTTTTGTTTTTGTTTTTTTGTTTTTTTGGTTTTTTTAAAAAAGATAAATGCTATCCGACTGGACAGACCCTTTCTGGAATATGTTGAAAGCAGGCAAATTAGGATATGAGCACGAGAGGCAGTTACCATTATTTCTAATGCTTAAAAGTATGTATTTTATATCTTTTTTCATGCTATATCAATCACAGCTTTGCAGCTGCTGGCTGATCCTTAGACACAAGATGCAAACACACTTGCTTGTCTTGTGATTCTTTATCACTGGAAGTAAGAATATATGATGTGGCCCCATAAGAATTTATATTCCTTAATACACACATTTGTTTTCTTTCTTTGTGAAGTTTTAAAACTGTTGTTCCATTGTCAAGCGTGGCAGACTGAATCCCTTTGGAAATTTTACCAGGATGGGCCATAGCCACTGTGTGGATGGAGGGAGTGGTCAATTGCATAACCATTATGGTGTGATATGACAAAGAATGCAAATTTTGCAGCTGGCAGCATGTAATCCCTGCCTCCCTCCCACTTCTTTGGCTCCATCTTGCCTAAATCCATTCGCATAACTCTGGATTTTGAGTTACACTCTAAGCATGTTCAAGCATGATATGCTGAAGTGTCTGACTAACTATTTCATTTTCTATCAGTCTGGTTAGAAATGCTCTTTGGAGTATTTCCATTATGATTGCTTAAGGCATATCAAGAAGAACTGCTTCCCTGAATCAGCAAGCCATAGGCAGAAAAAGATGACGAGATACAAGGTTTGTGAGAGAAGGCTGAAACAGCAGCTCAGGAAAGACTCAACTGGGAAGAAAACCAAGGACTTGGTGACTCAGTATTGCTGAACGGAAAGAAAACAGAGAAAGGAAAAAGAGACTGATAATCATATACATTTCTGATGGGGAAATTAAGTGAACACTATAAGCACAGAAACTAGAAGTGAGAACTTACTGTACTGAGTACATAACATAACATTTGTTCACTGAAACTAATATTTGCCAAAGGAATTTCCATCTCTTTGGCCTTGTAATACAAAACTCACTAAATTTAGACAGTCCTTTCATGTTAGGCAATCTATTCACCCATCTCTTATTTCTGATTCACTTGAGAAATGTGGTATGACTGAAGTCTGAATGCTGCAAATGTCAGTGTTTGGATTAATAGAATCTGTTAGACATCACACAGCAAAGCAGAAACATTCTGTGAAAAGTAGCACAGTACTATGTGCAAAAACAATTGTTAATTCACTCTAATTTCTGACAATTCGAGTCATTTTTCATACGGCAATTCCAGAAGTTAAAGTTTCTCTCCTTAGTAAACGATAGTGTGATGCAGTCTGTATTTTGACTGCATTTTACAATGAACTTACTAGGACACGCATTTCATAAAAAAGGAATAGACATTAAAAACATACCATATGAGAAACTGCCTTAAAAAGAAATACTAATGTTTGTCATTTCAGAATTCTGCTAGCTTCAAGTGGAACCTGTCCCAGCTGATCCCATTTTGTTCCTGTGGGATTAAGGGTCAAGAAGATCCTGAGGTGTGGTTTGCGCAGATTAGCAACTCTGCAGATTTTGTACACGCCATACAAATTACAGGTTCCCCACTGAAGGATAGATGTGCACTGTTTCCAGGTTCTTTAACAGAAGACACATAGGTGACAGTGCTTTCTAGATCCATTCTCCTTTGCTACCCACTCCTTCACTCAGAGGCATTACATATTCTTCCCTCTTCTCCCTGCCCCAGCTGCTTGTGCTCAGGAATCTCTGTTGCCTTTAGTAGCTGGCAGTGCATGCACTTAGCAGTTGGCTAGAGGAGGGAAGTGCAAGTGCATAAACAGACAGAATCCTCTCAATAGCCTATGAAGCAAATATTCAAACTGGGATATATCCTCCATTTGCTGTCATGTCGCCTGCTGTGAGGGACATGGTCACATATGGAGTGTTCTGTCTGGAGTTCTCCTCCAAAACCTTACAAGATGACATTCTTCAACTTAAGCAAAGGAAGGAGTACCTACTCTGTGCACCAAACATGTCCTAATGGTACTGGGAACAGACTGTTAGATATGGTCTAAATATGTCAGATAAGCTGCCTAGGCAGCTTATCTGAAACTACTCTCATGTTTTACTCACCTCAGGTAACTTCTGAGAAGTTGTTAAATTTACCTGCCAAGTTATCTTTCTGGTAAAAGGCTTCCCTCCCCCCCCCCCCCCCC
>WHYT01017100.1:432601-470888 GCA_009806455.1 Tetrax tetrax
CTACGATTCTGCACACCCCTCATCCCCCCCCTCTCCCCCCCCGCCCGCCCTTTGCTCATAGAATGACATGATTGTCTGAGAAACTTATCTTTCACTTTTAGGATAGAGGTGGCTGAGAAAAGTTTGAAAATATAGCCCCTACTTGTTTTTCTGTTTGTTTGTTAAAGGAGAAAAGAATCTAAAAGCACATATCATTCAATGATTAGGATTTTCGTATACTTCTGTTGGCCTTGCTGCTTTTAAAGATGTTCACTCTTACTATGTAAGTATGGTCCTAGCTGTGAATAGCAAGAGTAGCTCCTTTTCCGATGATTGTCAGAGCTGGGTGTAGAGGCAGAAGTTTTCAAAGACCTATGGTATGTAGGACTACTTCTTTCCCTTCTTATATTAAACATATGACTTGTCATAGAGTTATATTTACCCTGAGATCCAGAAGAGTATACAGTAGATGACAGACTTTCATGATTCAATAATTGTCCAGTAAACTGTCCCTAGTTAAAATTTATCTGTTCAAAATTTGTGATTGCTATACAAAGGAATGCATTCTGTACTATTATACAAATATACAGCCCTGCTGAGTGCTATGAACTTTAATAAACTCTCTCAAAATCTTTTTCATAAATGATAAGCTTTTGGTAGCATAGGAAAATTACCTAAAGATTTGCAAAATATACAAGAGTTTAGAAGCGTTGATGGCTTAATTCTATTTTTTTTAATTAGTTTTTGATGTATAATGATGAATGGACAGCAAACTGACAGATCTTTAAAATTCTATTAATCTCTTTGGTACAAGAGACATATAAGCATTCTCTAGGCAAATTAATGCATGCCTGATAGTGGGAATATGCTCAAAGATACGTGGAAAGTTACAGTATTGTGCAATGCATTTCTTTATCAAATTTACCTATTGGTATCATGAGCATACCTGTTCTGAAACAGAATGCTTTAAATTAGGTAGCCTTATCACTCAATAAATAAATTATTTTGACCAAAAAGTCCCGTTCCTTCTCAATCAATCACAAGTTTGCATGTCCTGATAACACATTTTCAGCTTCGCATCACAGTCTTCCAGCAGGACAACACAAGGATTACTCAGCTTTGATGTTTTTCATAAAAGATAATAGCAGGAAAATATCATGTTTTATTGCTTTGTCATGGAGAAAAAATATTTAAAAGGTCATAACACTTGCTATTTCTTTAGCAGGTTCATTTGTGTTTTCAGTTCAATTGAATCTTACCTCTCCTTTCTACATAAGAAAGTCAGACGTGCCAGGACTGCAAGAGCGACTATTCCAAATACACAGCCTAGAAGAATTACTTGGTTTATATCTGAAAAACAGAGACCAACCACAAGAAGACAGGAATACATTGATGCATTTCTTCATATGTGTTTGAATGTACACATATGACATTTTTTTAAATTGTACATATAATGTTAATTTTACTGTTCTTTGTATTTGTGGAACAAACTGGTAAAAAGTAGGAACTCACATAATTCCTACATTAGACAGTTAGGGCAGATGGCTGCAAAAGCTGTTCTAACATACAAAAAAAGAAGATAGTTAATGGTTAATATGTAGTCAACATCATGAATGTACATTATTTATGTAGAACTGCCAATCCCAACAACTGATAATTTTTCAATCCTTTTTCCATACAGTTTGTTGTTTTAAAAACTGCCCCTATTTTGGCATTAAAATTTTGAAACTGTTCTGATCTGGGTACGGTGAACTGCATCACACAGTATGAACACGCTAAAAGTGTCAGTTTAATTCTGCAACAGCATAACAAGAAGACATGAAAGACAGAAACAAACCACATAAGAAACAAACTTTTAATAACAAAAATTGTTATTCAACCTCCTCTTGTTTTCTTATTCTACTAAGAGCTACAGGTTACCAGTTCTGTCACTTTCCTATGGATGTAGGACAGTGCCAGCAGGATGCTGTATGGCTGTGGTGAGCAACAGAAGCTAAAGTTAACCACGCAGGTAAATTTTTCATGACACTTAAGAGGATTGGTAAAATTTTAGGAGATGCAGCATCTGGAGTGAACTGCCTGGGAGAAACAAAGCTTCCTGAATTTTGTATCCTTTAAGGAAAACAGCTGCTGGAGTACCACCTCTGAAAAACTGCAAGTCCCAGTGTAAGCAATTTTTGACCCGGGTTCAGTGTCAGAGAGTCAAACAGAAGTGTAGTTCCTTGGCTCTGAGATACTGTGGTGTTCTAAGGTCAAAGCAGATTCAATGCTCTGCCCTTTGCCTGCACTTCACGATAGCTCCATACGCATGTGTCGAGGAGCACAAAGCCTATTCAGAGATAGGTGACCGCTGGCGCAGCTGAGCTTTATTATTTACATTCTGAGCTCCGTTATTTTAATGCACCTGGGCTGCATTTCTCCCAGCCCTTCTATCACTTTGTCATGCCTACAAGAAGAGCCGCTCAAACTACAGTCTAGCACACAGTGATGGCAGCGTGATGTAACTGACATTGCTGTGATCCTAGAATAGATAATTTGGCTTCTAATTTGGTTTATACTGAAGTTTAAGGAAATAAGTGGGATACATAAACTGCTTCACATGCATTGGTCCTTCATTCAGTAACTTCTTTACAAGGCTCAAAAACTTCTAGTTGTCTTACACACACTTTACAGGCAGGTACCCTGCCTCTGCCAAGTGATGAAAACCCACTACTGGCCGTGGTAGTTTGGTCCAGTGGTGATTTACCTCTATTGTGAAATCTCTGTATTTAATTTATAATCTCAGATTATATTTCTTGATTTCAATATGTTTTGCAGCCAGTCTCCTGGAAACAATAGACAGACAACAATTCCATAATAAGAAGACCCAGTGGGTTTTGGAATCCCCTTCTGGAAAAAGAAGTGCAGAAGACTAATGAGATTTCTGACAACTTCCCAAAAAGAACTGTATTTACGCAGAGCCTGAGCCTGGAAAATGAAACCCAAAAGTGAGAACAGGTAGGGGGAAGAAGAAAAAGAAAACAACAACAAAAAAAAACCACCCAAAAGACAGACAAAATCAGATTGCACTTAACAATACCAAATTATTGTCTGTCATAAACATATACTGCTAAGATTTTACAATTTTTAACTGCATATTACTTCTGATTTTACTAGATTTGCCTTTTTGCTTTGCTGGATGGTTTCTTTTTCTTCTTCTATGTGATATTCTGTGAAGAGAGGTTGCTGTGGTACTGGCAAGACTTGCAGTGGGATTGTAATGAGAAGCATAGCAAAATAATTATTAGCAGAGGATTTCCATGGAAACTTTAATTCAAGGAAGCAAAACTCAGAAGCAACAATATGCAGGCCCAACAGCATACTTCGTATTTGAAATTTCAAATACAGAAATAAATTTTGCAAAATCACTAGTGTTCAATTTTCTTGTTTCTGTCTCTCTTCCTATCCAGGTTTCATAGTCCCCATGCCTTTATTTTAACTGTTCTAGCTTTCAAAAAAAACCAGAAGCATACAGCAACTAAAAAACCTTGGTGATTTGCCATGCAGAGCTTGAATTTGATGTGCTACAAAACTGCAGCAAGTGTCATGGGCAAAGTACTGTAAAGAAGTACCCCTGGAAGTGGAGAATAATAGACAGCTAGGCCATGTGTTCTTGATGAGCATGAAAGAAACCATTTGAAAAAGTGTGTTTTAATAGTTCATGCCAGAAGTAAAAATACGACCACTAATCACAGTGTCTAGGTCAGTGGTCACACATTCAGGCGCCCAGAAATTTGGAAGTGCTGTCCATTAATTTTGTCAGCAGTTTGCTGGAATCAAGAACGCCCTTTGTCACAGGGCTTGATGAAATGGATGTTGGTGAAACAGCAGCATGTTGCTGTTGAAGAGGATAACAGTGAAGAAAACCAATCTCAATAACAACAGACTTTTGACAACATGAAGACCGTTTCTGTACTTATGCTGAATTCACAATAAACGCAAGGAAAACTGGCACTGGATTTCAACTGTGACTTAGACCAGAGGCAGAAATGTATTTAGCAGAAAGCAAATACTAGCTGCCCATGCTGTAAAAATACTAGAGGTTTAGACATAAGTGAGAGGAACTTTTGACTCTTTTGCCTATCTTCTCTGGAGAGACTTGGATCTGTGAAGGAAATAACCTCCTCAGAAAGAGACTGATATCCAGCAGCATATCTTATGATGCAAAAGGAGGAACAAGGCTAGATATGAATGCCATTAGTAAGGCACAGTAGTAAAAAAAATGATTTAAGAACTGTGTATGCAATTTGTATTTTACATTGTCGCAGGCATCGGTATTGTCAGTACCCTGCTGTGATGGGCAGCATTACCAAACTCCAACTTCCTGTGGCTGATAAAAATCATCATGTTTCGCTCACATTACAAATGAGCTGCAACCCTAAATATCAACCAGTAAGGAAGGTCTTTGCTACAATCAGATCAATAAAATTCTTTCACACTTTGTTTTTCTTTGTCATCGTTCAGGAAACCACGTGCTGGAAAACATTGCCGTTTCTGTTTGCTTATCCATAAAGCTGCAGCACGTCTCCATCATTCTGAATGCAGTTAATCTCTGCATAGCTTCCAGCTCCTTCCCTCCAATCTCTCAGGGCTGGCTTTTTGCCCTCCTTTCTCTAGTGTAAATGTCAGCATCCAGTTTGCTTATTGAGACTGACTGGCTTCTATCCAGTATGTATGCGGTTGATGGCAGCAATGGAAAAATGTTCTTAGCTTTCAGCTTGGCAAAACGTTTTGCCACTGACTTTCTAAGATCTGCCCTTACTTTGCATAGACTTCATTCTTCTCAGACGTTGGAGAGAATCTATTATTACTGTGAACTATGAAGCTAATTATCTGCTAAACTTCTGAATCTCTCATATTTTCAGCAGTTAACTAAAGTGCTCCATATGCTCTGTCCTATCATATTAAATAGAAATGTTTTGAAATACCTCTAGTTCCACTCTTTCCAACATAGCATCTCTACTGAGATTGGCCCCTGTGAACACAATCAGTTGCATATTGATTACTAAAAATAGCTGGTCCAAGAAAAAGTTCCATAAACGTTCACTCATCTATTTAAATTTAAGCAACATTTCATGTCTTGTATGTTCAAATGTTCAATAATTATTTCTTATGCTAAAGTCCACAGTCTTCTGCCCAAACTCACTGTGGTTCATCTCACAAATATCACTAAATGTGCAGAATTGCATTGGAAATGAACAAGGGATTGGTGCAGGCCTGGAGGGGCTGATGAAAGGTGTCAGCTGGCCAAGAATTCATTGCTGATGCATTGTACACTTTCCACATTTCTTTGGAAGGTACTCAGAATGGAGAGTCTGTTGATATGAATTATCTGATGAGCACTTTCAGGAACAATTAACTCAGCAGTAAAAGTTCTTCAAAATGTCATGTGGCCTTGCATCACCCTCGTGCTTTGAAACATTGCCATCTGGAGGACATTTGGACTGTTCGTGGCATATGAATAAAAAAATTTTAAACTGTTAGAAAATATTGGAGAGTTTGCTGTAAATTGTAGAGATAGTCTAACTGCTACTAAGTCCAACAATCCCAGGCTAATTGATAATCTAATAGTAGTGACACAAGAGTGGTAATAAAATTATGGTATTTATACTAAATACTATTACATCATTGACAAGAATTTTACTGCTCTAGAACAATACGTTGTGTTTTGAAATAACAATCCTTTAGAACAAAAGAGTGGAAGCCTTCAACAAGCATGAGCTGTGTCTGCTCTCGAATCACGGAACAGTTGAGGTAGAAAGGGACCTCTGGAGGTCATCTTGTCCAATTCCTCTGTTCAGGCAGGGCCACCCAGTCAGTTGCCCAGGACTGTGTCCCAACAGCTACTGAATATCTCCGCAGAGGGAGACCCTACAACCTGTGCCACTGCTACATCACATTCACAATGAAACAGCGCTTCCTGATGTTCAGAGGAAATCTCCTGTGTTTCAGTTTGTGCCTGTTGCCTCAGGCTTTGTCCCCGAGCACCACTGAAAAGAGCCTGGCTCCATCCTCTCTGCACCTTCTCTTCAGGTATTTGTACACATTGATAAGATATTCTCCCTGCCCTTCCCCAAGCCTTCTCTTCTGCAGGCTGAACAGCTTCCAGCTCTCCCAGCCTTTCCCCACCTTTCCCCATCAGAGAGATGCACCAGTCCCCTAGTCATCTTTGTGGCCCTTTGTTGGACTCTCTCCAGCATGTCCACATTGCTCTTGCGCTGAGGAACACAGCACTGGACACAGTACTGCAGGTGTGGCCTCACAGTGCTGAGCAGAGGGTACGGATCACCTCCCTCAACCTGTTGGTGATACTTTGCCTAATGCAGCCTGGGACACTGTGAAACTTCTTTGCCATAAGGGCACACTGCTGGCTCATTGTTCTGGTTTTGTCTAGTAAGGGGGGTCCTAAGGTGGCAGCTTCTGTGGGAAACTGCTAGAAGTCCCTCCCCTTTGTTCAGTGGACTCGGCCGGGCCTAGGGCGGACCTGCTGCTGGCCAAGGCCAAGCCAATTGGTAGCAGAATGTCCCGTGATAACGCCTCTGCGATAACATATTTAAGAAGGGGAAAAACAGAAAAAAAAAGGAAGAGAGAAGATGTGAAGCAGCTGAGCGGTGGCAGAGAGGGGGAGGCACGAGCCTTGTGGGCCTTGCAGGCCTCACCCTCTGGCCTCCCTCCGGGCAGCCGACTGGGCCCAACTCGGGCCTGGCCTGGCTGCAAGAAGTGGAGAGGAGATGAGCAGTGAATAAGATGTTAAAAGGATCCTGAGAGGCGTCTGCCAGCCTGTTGTGAGGAATGGCTGCAGACGCCAAGGTCAGTGAAGAAGGAGGGGGAGGAGTAATGCGGCTCCTGGCCAAGATTCCCCTGCAGCCTGTGATGAGGACCATGGTGGAGCAGGTTGTCCCCCTGCAGCCCATGGAGGTCCGCGGAGGAGCAGAGATCCCCCTGCAGCCCATGGAGGACCCCACACCCCGGAGCAGGTGGGTGCCTGGAGGAGGCTGTGGCCCGTGGAGGCCCCACTGGGGCAGCTGTTCTGGAGGGGCTGCACCCGTGGAAGAGATGACCCACGGCGGAGCAGTTCCATGAAGGACTGTGGCCCGTGGGAGGGACCCCACGATGGAGCAGATGAGGAATGCGAGGAGTTCCTCTCCCGATGATGAAGCAGCAGCATAAAAGAACGCGTGATGAACTGACCGCAACCCCCATTCCCTTTTTTCCCCCCTTGTGCCGCTCGGGAGGGGAAGGTCATAGAGATAATGTTAAGCCCGGGAAGAGGGAGGGGTGGGGGGAGGTTATCTTGTTCCCTGTCTCATTCTCCTGCTAGTTTTAGTAATAAATGAATAGTTTTTCCCCAAGTCGAGTCTGTTTTGCCCATGACGGTAACTTTAAGGATTCCTCCCCGTCTATCTCAAATCTCGAGCTGTTTTTCTTATATCATCTCCCCCTATTCTTTCGGAGTGTGGGGGGAGCGGGAGAGAGACTGCGTAGTCTGGTCCCGATCGGGGCTGACTTACGACACTCATGTTCAACTGCGTTTCCACAGGGTCTTCAGGTCCTTTTCTGCAAACTTTCTCTTAAGGCACTCATTTTATAACATATAACTCCATAACCCACCCCTCGGATGGCTCAAATTATGTGGATACTAAAGGTTTTAAATCTCTAGTTCTCTATGTGTATGCATAGATTATGTATTTATAAAGCTGCTAAAGAAACATTACATTTACATAT
The DNA here is from genome assembly GCA_009806455.1 of Tetrax tetrax. Taxonomy (NCBI): domain Eukaryota; kingdom Metazoa; phylum Chordata; class Aves; order Otidiformes; family Otididae; genus Tetrax; species Tetrax tetrax. The sequence continues at coordinate 440,345 of WHYT01017100.1, forward strand.
GAAAATTACATGAAACTAATGCTGTAAATAATAATTCTTTTTTGTTGCCTTTGTAATTTTGTGTTACAGAATCATTTATAGCTAAGTACTATGCTTTCCTGTTTTTCTGAGTTTTAAATTTGTTTTAGGTCATCCACTCAAGAAGCATGCCTACCAGTTCATTTCAGCCAAACCTAGAGAAAGGGAAGCATGTAGTCCTAAACCCTTAGAAAAAGTAGATACATTAAATTAAAAAATAAAAATAAAATTAAAAAAAACCACCTGTTATTTAGATTTGAATATTATTTTTTTCTAGAAACCCAGGGATCTCACATCCAATGTCTTCCCAAGTGAGAGAAGTTGCTTTTGTCAAGGGCCATCATTGTATACTGAGATTGCCTTACTTGTGATAATAATTTTTTTTTAACGTCAATTTGTAACACTTAAAAGGAAACAGACCTGTTTTCAGGATGCAACTGGGTGTGTCTCCAGACCAGGCCCCCGTCACTTGGCAAATTCTTTCCTTTGACCCAGTGAGTTCATAGCCCTGATTACAGGTGAAACTGATGGTTGAGCCCAGCAGGTAGTTAGTTCCATTCTTTCTTCCATTGGTCGGATGATCCAGCCAGCCACAAGAGATCACTAGTAATAGAGACATATCTGGTTAAAGCAGTTTGGATTTAGACTAGCAAATCTCCATCACAATGATTCAAATGGCATTTTAGTGGCAACTCATGGAAAGACAAAGATTTTTAGGCTAACAAAGACAATAGTTCCTGATTGCTAAAAAAAGTTTTATTTTTAAGTCTGAGGAAGGTGGTGGAGGCATAGAAAATGAAGATAACAGCTCTACACGGTGGTGTAGTAGTGGAAGAAACAGAGAAATTTATTTTGCGTTTAGAGTTTTCCTGGTACAAGAATAATTCCTCTTGATAAGAGTGTTTACAGGTGTGTGAACCTACAGTTGAGCAAAGCCTCCTCAAATAGTGTTAACTATTTAGATGCACTGCAGAAAGAACGGTAGTGATGGATGCTTTGTGGAACGTTGTATCACCTGGCTCTAGATTTTCTACCAGTAGCTTGTGATTCTGATGAGATAGTCTTGTGGAACTTCCCACATGAAGACTTCTTGTTGTCAGGACATCAAATCTGCAGAATGGGTCAGAGTCACAAAGCAAGACCATCTCTTTCACCAGAGGATCAGCAGGGTCTTCATAAGGAAAGAATACGGGCAGAAAGGAAATGTTGTGCTTTTCCGCATAAAAGAAATTGTTCACTAAGAAGTCTGTGTCGTAAGTAAAGAGAGAAGTTCCATTTTCAACAGCCCCTTGGGAGATGGAGAAAAAGAGAGAGATTCATACGTAACTTTGCTTACAGACCTATATCACCCTCTGCTACTAATCCAAGTGTTTACATAAATGTAGTTAGAGCTGGAAGAGATTGACAAAGCTCTACAGCTTCCTTCCACTCAAGGTTATTTTCCTTTTAATACGCAGCATTTTAACTTAGCACTAAAAAGTTAGTGTTTGGTTAACCTGGTGTTTGATCAATTACTTAAAATTAGATCCAAACTACTGCGTAGCTATGATTTTACATAAAGATGTTTTCAGATGTCTGTAGGCAAAATGGTGATAAAGAAGTACCTCAGACAAAGCTAGCTAAACCTTAAGAGCAACACAATTCCTCATCATGAGTGTCCCTAAATTTATTATGTTGCCCTGCTTTTTGTTTTCATTCTGCTAAATCAGAAACTTCCTAAAGTAGGAGCAGTGAGATTTTTCAGTGTAATTAAATCCTGGAGTACAGCTACACTGTGCTTGATACAGAGATTAACTGTTAGCCAGAGGATATTTTGCATCATGTTTCTGGCCCATCTCCTAATCTGATGTCAGGAAGAATGTGGACCATCCTAATGCTACAGGCTAGATATAGAGGCCTAATCACTGTCATTAAATAAAAGTAGCCATTTTTTGACACACATATCCCCCACACCCTCTTTTTTAAAGAGACAATTATTAAATTGTGATTTCATAAGTGTTTTTAAATGTCAGCATGGTACTTGATGGTGCCATTGCTAATACTCTGGAAAAAGATAGCTGACCACGGCTATTGCTGTACTTCTGTAACACTTTAGTCTGGTGATGCTGTCTTTAGCTGACCATAGTAGATGGAATTCTGAAAGCATAAGCTGTGAAATGGGAGCTCTGACTCTTGACAGAACAAAGTGCTGGACGCTCTACTGTGGTTCTGTCTTCAATCACTCTGCTACATACGTCACCCACTTGGGTAGAGGAAGGTGTACTTCTCTTATGCCCTTCTACTCCCCCAGTATAGGCTGCTTAGCACAGACTTCATTTGCTAGTCTATAAATCACAAGCTGTTTTGAATTTGTAAAGAAAATGTAATAATAGATCAGAGAAATTACTTACAGTTAGCTCCAAACTCAAACAACTGCTGGGGACTTGCATTAATTGACATGGTGGTTTTATTCTTGAAGGTATGCTCATCCTCTGTATTGCCATTCATTACCCCAAAGAGACCCTGTGTGTGATTCATAAACTTCTCTGGGAGCAGAACTGTCAGGGTCAGAAATCCTCCACTTCCCCTTATTTCCACTCCAGACCCAGAAGAGAACATCACAGTGATGTTCTGATCAGCTGTAGAATGGAGAAAGAGACCTACAACAATGAGAGGAAGAGGACAAAATAACTAAAGATCCATAGCAAACAGATTCTTGTGCCATCAGTTTGAACCATTTTTCTTAAAGCTTTTCCTCCCTTCCACCCTGGGCTACATTCTGAGAAGCATTTAAAGGGAGGCCACACCTTCATACCTACAACTGCGGTAAGATGGCAGCTACAGAGTAGTAGCAAAAAGGCCCACAGTTGATATAAGCTGCACTGCCTTCTGCCAGTGTCCCAGGGCAGAAGCTTCAAGATAGGAGATTATTACATCAGAGAGTGGCTGTGAGCTGGAAGCACTGCTCTCAGTGGTCACAGGTTTCCTCTGCTTCTTAATAGTCTTGTCAAGACCTCCCTAATATGACTTCTCCAAGGCCCGTCACTGTCCCTTCCATTTTTTTTTCCTTCTTGCATAGAATCACAGAATGGTTTGGGTTGGAAGGGACCATTAAAGCCCACCCAGTCCAACGCCCCTGCCAGGAGCAGGGACATCTCCAACCGGATCAGGTTGCTCAGAGCCCCGTCCAACCTGGCCTTGAACGTTTCCAGGGATGGGGCATCCACCACCTCTCTGGGCAACCTGGGACACTGTTCTACAACCCTCAACGTAAAAAAAAATTCTTCCTAATATCTAAGCTAAATCTACCTCCCTCTATTTTGAAACCATTACCCCTCGTCCTGTCACAACAGGCCCTACTGAACAGTCTCTCCCCATCTTTCCTGCAGCCCCCTTGAGGTACTGGAAGACCGCTCTCAGGTCTCCCCGGAGCCTCCTCTTCTCCAGGCTGAACAGCCCCAGCTCTCTCAGCCTGTCCTCCTCACAGGAGAGGTGCTCCAGCCCTCTGATCATCTTTGTAGCCTCCTCTGGACCCTCTCCAACTGGTCCATGTCCTTCTTATGTCGGGGGCTCCAGAACTGGGCACAGTACTCCAGGTGGGGTCTCACCAGGGCAGAGCAGAGGGGCAGAATCCCCTCCCTCGACCTGCTGGCCACGCTCCTCTTGATGCAGCCCAGGATGCGGTTGGCCTTCTGGGCCGCAAGGGCACATTGCCGGTGCATCTCTCAGCTTCTGCAGCTCCTTGTTAATGTAGCCTTCTCTCTGCTCTTTATTGCATTTTTTCCAGCCATTTGAGGAATATTAATTGCTATCTACAGAAAACTTCCTCTGCTGAGTAGGAGGCTTACTGCTAAAATGCCAGTAATGTTTAGAGTATTTGTCAAATTATTATAAAGATTAATCAAACAGTCCCACCCCTGGAGGAAAAAAAGTCAATTTTTCATAATCTCTTCAGCAGAAGAATAGAGGAATAACATCTGACCAATCAAGAGAGCTCCTGATAGGTGAATGTGAAATTCAGCTATATTTTAGTAAATATTTCACTGTATTACAGTTTGCTTGGTAAGTTTCATTGCATTAGATGCAGTAAGCTCAAAGCAGAATGTGGAGTAAGGAGTCTTTAATCCCTTTACTCTCCACAGGATGAGAAGAGACTGAAAGAGGACATAGAAGATGTGGGCATTGAAGCCACCTGTTAAAACACCTCAATGTCATTGCCAGGATTGCATGCCATCCCTTCATACTCCTCTCATCCCAGAAAGTTCAGGCAAGCACCAGATGTTGGTAAAGGTTGTCATTTATGTTATTTGGACATTCCAGAGGGGAGAATATGCCACAGTCCAGCCTACTGGCAAATCAGATGACTGCCTTTTCCTGGACACAGCATAGGTGCTTCCAGTTACAGCTAGGCTAACTGCCAGTAGTGCTGGTGAAAAACAGGAAGATTGCGGGTTCTGATGTGCTCCTCTGAACGATGAGTCCCTGCTACATTCTGGAGGCTATATTCCTGCCAATATTGTAGCTGTCATCAGTCTCAAAGGACAGAGGAATCCATGCACTGGGCTAGTAAAAGACAGGGCCAGGTAGGCAAATTGGATGGCAAGGGCATTCCCTCCCATGCTCTCAGTTTTATTTATTTTACCAAGGTCCACACCAGCTGTGCATTATCACTGATTCTGCCTCCAGATGGCAGTGACTGAACTGAAGACAGACATGTAATAATAAAATAAATTTTAATGAGCTGGGACATTGCCTGTCCTTTGTGTCACTGCTTACATAATTTTTGGAGTGACCTACAGCCTGTTTCACAAAAGGACACCGAAAAGAGTCTAAACACGAGGTACTTCTAACTATACATGGGCTCCATCACAACACGATAGCATACCAGGCTTATATTTGTAACTAACCTTTCAGGTCCATCCAACTTTGCTCAGAGAAGCTGATGACCTTCTGGTTCAACAGGACCTCCAGATTCAAATCCTCCGAGTAGCGTACTTCAATCACATCGGAGTTGTTCTCCTGCATGGCCACTGCAGACAAGCCTGTCACCTGAGCCCCAGTTCCTTCCAAATAAGAAGACAACCCCTTAAAATACTCAACATGATATAAAGTAAATATGGAAGGTCATAATGATACAGGCAAAAAAAATTCCCAGATCTTTCCCAAAATTAATTATTATTTATATTTGAGGAAATTGCTAAGCATTTTGATGGTCACATAAACCTCCACAATATAAGTGTAGTTTAAACACTGTAGTATAAACTACCAGTGTAGTTTATTGAAAGCAGAATGTTTAATGCTAAAAAAAAGTCTGGAAATTCTAAATTCTTTATCCCAAATGGCAGTGACTGAGCTATGTGAGACAACTGGTTGATCTCCTTCTTGCACATTCAGTCCTGTGAGCAAGGTCTGAGAAAAATCAAAGATAATTTCAGGAAGGGCATGACAGAAACAGGAAACACAGTGAATAAAAATCTAAGAAATTGATCTTCAGAATGAACTGCTCAGTGACTCATGCCACTTCTACCAAAACACTGTAAAAGCTATCAAGGACAGACAAAATACTTCCTTGATAATCTCCATCCCATTCAGTACAAGCATTCATGCCTACATGGGTGCTGAAAGGCACAGACAATTTTTAGTCCATCCTTATAATTCTACCAGAAGTATCAGAGCCTTGAAGTGCATCCCTGAGGTCAGCTGGAAGATTCTTTCCTGAGGCAAGCCAGAGCTATTTTACACATCATAAAATAGCACTAGGTACAGGAAAAGCATAAACAAAAGTATCTGACATAAGGCTTTTCAGGTTGTCATGAGAAGCACAATCCCACTCTGCTGTTTCATACTCTCTTTCCCTCATTTTAAAATGCAGGTATATGACAAGATCCTTCTTACAAGCTGGTTTCCAATCTGCCCGTTAAAATGACAAAGGCCACAGGTACCTCCAGAAAGCTGCTTCTGCCCTAGTTTTAATTTTACAGACAGGCCAGAAGACGAGGACAATAAAATCCTTTGAATTAAAAAAAAAAAAAAAAAAAAAAAAAAAAAAAAAAAAAAAAAAAAAAGACCCCCTTAACCAACTTCTCACCAGATATTCTGTATTTTTCTGCTAGCTTGTGGTGCTCAGAAATAATTTTCCCCATCCAAACTATGTTTTCTCAGCTCCTTCTGGGACATTTTTGCTCTTACAACACATGCCTGCATATACACCTAACACAGAAAATAAAGCAGGGCATACACTTACCTGCTTTACGGTAATTTTCAGCTACAATACTATAAAAATATATCAGCTGGGAGCTACGGCTGTTGACTGATTCCTAGAACTGACCGTATGTTTCCTTGTAAATGGGAATGGGCACGAAGGGAAACGTGAATTGTTTTCTTGAGCTCTTAAACACAAGAGAAAATCTTACATTTCCATTGCTAATACCCAATAAAACTATCAAATAATCTTTGATTAAAAAGTTAATTTTTTCTTGAACATTTTGTCTGCCTCCTGATTACCTTCAAACATTGACCTTTCAAAAGCGGCCAAAAAAGAAGAGTAGAGAGGACAGAAAGAATGCTATAAAGTGCAAATCAAGCAACCTCAGAAGATACTATTTGTCATCACTGCTTCCTCTCTCTTCCTTCCCAACGTACCATTGGGAAAGTGTGCCTGCTGTGTCCTCCCTTGCACTCTTAGGGATGTGAGATCAGACTCCACCAACGTGTATTCTCCTTGGCCTTTGAAGGTGAAGTTCAGACCATCAAATGTGAGGAAGTGAGGATCCCCAAAAGCAGATGCTGTTTTTAAAAGCAAAAAGAGAATTAAGAACAAGCAAAAACCACAACCCATTACTCCTCTTCTTAGGTTCACAAGAAAAAAAAAAATCTCTGGTGATCCAAAGAATGGCATTTAAACACAGGAAAAAATGCAAGGCTGATCCATGGTAAATGTGGCATGAGGAACAGCCGTGACAACCTTCTTACAGAACCGTAAGAAATGTCATTCCAGTTGCTCTCATCTTCATTGGCCAACATTTAATGCTGCATTTTAAAAGGCTGTTATGGGCAACAATGCTTACCTGCTAGACCCCCTACCAGAATCCTCACTGTCAGGCTAGAAGCCTGATTCACATGCAATGTATGTGGAGATTTGGATACAAACACAAGGCTACTCCAGAAGCTGCTCACTGGGGAGCTCCCAAATGTAGCTGGAAGTGACAGTCAAAGGGGATGGGGCTTTGAAGTCTCATCTGGCCTAAGAGAGAGATGGCAGTGATCCTCAGCCGAAAGCCTCTCTGGAATTCAGCAGACATACTTGGTTTTGCCTTTTAGACCAGTAAGAGGTCAGAAAGCCCCTCTCCCCTCCAGCAAAAAAAAAAGTTGAGCTTGAGTCATCTTATCTGAGGTATAAATCTCAACGGCTAAGGACATCCATGTGACAGATAGGTCCTTAACTCCTTGATTGTTAAGTAGAATCATAGAATGGTTACAGTTGGAAGGGACTTTGAAAAGTCATCTAGTCCAACCCCCCTGTCAGGAGCAGGGACATCTCCAACCGGATCAGGTTGCTCAGAGCCCCGTCCAACCTGGCCTGGATTGTTTCCAGGGATGGGGCATCCACCACCTCTCTGGGCAACCTGTGCCAGTATTCTACCACCCTCATTGTAAAAAAATTTTTCCTAATATCTAATCTAAATCTATTTTGAAACCGTTACCCTAGTCCTGTCACAACAGGCCCTACTGAAAATACTTTATGCAATACTTATTTTGCAATCATTGTCTCTCTCAGTCTTTCTATAGAGAAAGAGTCCCCTCCATAAATCAGGTTCATTAGACCAAGGGAAATGGTCTCTTTTTTTTTTCTCCTCAGCAGTTAGTGCATTCACTTGGGATGTTCAGACCAAAATGTGCATAGCAAACATACACTCACAACAGAAAAATCACAGTAAGAAGGCCTGTCCCTGAGTGATAGGTTCGAGGTACTTAAGCTCAGCATCTCATGTTCTGCGAGTAGTGCGGTAGGTGATTTGTTTGAGCCGATTTTGCACCACATCCATCTTTGTCATGCTCTGAGAAGCTTTTAGCATTAAGATCTTTGCAGAGGGTTCTGTGGTGTTAGAGGATTAGTTTTCTCCGATGCTTAGGCTTGCACAAGTTGAATGTACAGTCTCCTGGCTGTGTGGCAGCACAGGTAGTTTGGCATATGCTTCCCAGGAGAAAGATGAGCATCTGCAGAGCTTAGTGAGAGCTGCATGATGGATTTTTGTAATGACATAAGTACATTTGGGAATCTTTGCAAGATGCACTTCACATGCCTCATCAACATGTTTTTTGTTTAAGAGAGGCATGTTATACCCTTCCTTTCCTGTAGAGGAACCGTAGGTCCCTTAGCACACTCAGGCCTTAATTGCACTGTCCAGCCTCAGCAGGCCCTCCTCCTGTACCCTCTGTCCATGGGCTCTCTCTAAGCTCAGGCCTGGGCCTTCAGTCCCTGAGGTTATGTCATAGGCGTACCAGTCTCCATCTCTAACACAGTCATGGCTGCGCCTGAACCCTGTTGATCTGCACACAGATCTGCGACTGACTTTCTGGCTTGCTCTTGGACATGCCTTGTCACTATGGACTTGCCTGACAATTGCTGGACTGTGTCTTACCCTGGTTACCTCACTGGACCAGATCTTTGACCCTGTCTGGCAGATTGACTTCTCCATTTTCCTTCAGGCTTGCCTTGTCACCACAAACTCATCTGAAGATCTGGACTCCCAACTGACTGCTGCTGCCATCACTGTGTCTGCCCCACTTATCCTCACTCGGGACAGGGCCATGGGCTGGCAAGGACCTTGGCCTTCCAACCTTATTATCATACTTGGCTCCCAACTCCCTATTCCTTTGTTGCTTCCAGAGAGTAAAATATGATGGGGGAAATCAGGAAAGACTTTCATTCTCCACCATTGCTAGTCTTGGGAGAATTTCGTCTTGGGTCACATCACATCCTAGCTACCTCCTTCAGTGCCCTCTGCAGTTTTCTCCTTTTTGCCTGAAGCAAAACACTGCCTCTTTGCACTTTCTTTACAGAAGGACACAATCCTGCTCGATACCTCAGCATCCCAGCAGCACAGAAGGCAGCAAGACACATGGCAGCAAGAGAGATATGGCAAGACTTAAAAGCAAGAGGCAGGAATAATAGACACACTTGTAAATGGTAAAACTTCCATATTTGATATGAGTAGCATTTTCCAGCATAACAGCTTTTCTAGCTACTGTCAAGCTGTCATTAACTATACCTAACCATCTTCTTTCTGATAAATTGCCCACTGATGATAGGAAGTCACGGACTTTGACTACTAAACTTCAGCTACTTAGGTTCTAGGGGTTAATGAGATACTCAACAGCAGAAAATCTTGCAGGACAATTAAAAACCACATGGAGATTTTGCCAGTAATAGATCAACAGAAACGTTCAATGGAAATTTTCCACAGGACATTGTACCCTCACCATTGTTAACTCATATATGTATGCAAATGCCTCATCCCTGGAAATATTCAAGGTTAGGGCGGATGAGGCTCTGAGCAACCTGATCTAGTTGGAGATGTCCCTGCTCCGTGCAGGGGGGTTGGACTAGATGACCCGTGAAGGTCTCTTCCAACCCAAACCATTCTACGATTCTATGAAATATTTTAAAAGCCAACACTGTATCAGGAAGCTACACCTCATAATGGAATTCTGCAGACCTTACCAGCTCGAGGTGGGCGGTATGTCCTGCAGTCACTGGAGGGCCGCTTTTTCATGTAGAGGTGACAATTATCAGACCACAGGCAGCAGTAGTAGAAGCTGATGACATCATAAAGCCAATGGGAAAAGCCTGGTATCCGGGGAGGCTTCAGGAAAGGTGGTGAACCCCAGTCATGGCCTCGGTCAGGTGTGCTGCCTCCTGTAGAGTCATGTGTGAGGATCTGGGTCCCCGTGGAGTCATAGCAACACTGCTGTCCTGCCCCGTACTTGGGACTGGTTGAGAAAAGCAGTGAGAAGAAAGTCATCGTTCAGCTCTGCGAAGTCCATTTGAATTCAGAGATTACCTATTGCCTTTTTATGGATATGGCTAAATACCTTCATTGCCAAGCTTTCTATGATGTCCAGTGATTATACCTCCCAGTTAGAGTCCTCCTCCCCACCCTCTCCTCTGTTCTCATAAATTAGACCAGATTAGGGATAGGAAGAGAGGGGTTTTTAACCAAGGCAGTAAGGAACTTCTGCAGCCCTTATAGCTACACAAACATAGCGCTTTTCAAAATTGTTCTGATAGAAAGAGCGCAAATAATAACTTGTTGAACTTAGGTAGACCAATAAAGGAAAGGCTTAATGAGACCTAGTCAAATCTCTTTCAGACATTAGCACCTGTTTAGGTATCATAAGGCATAGCACAGTGTTGTAGTTTAGTCCCGCTCAGGACCCAGCTATACAGCCTCTCACTCACTGCCCCCACCCTCCAGTGGGGCAGGGAGGAGAACTGGGAAAGAAAAGAAGGCAAAACTCATGGATTGAGATTAAAAAAAGTTTAAGAGAATAACATAAAAAAAACCAACACAGAGATGGAAAACAAACAAAGGAACCTAATAACAGAACATACTGAAGCACATAATTTACAGTACAATAGCTCAAAATAGATCCTGATGGCTAGCTTCACCCTCCTCCCTTTAAATACTGAGCAAGATGTCACGTGGGAAGGAATAGCCATTGGGCTAATTTGGCTAAATTATCCCACCTGTGGGCTAATTAGTAACCTAGCCCAGCTGTGTCTCCCAGCCACTGGTGCTACCAGCTCCAGTTCCTCTCCCAGCTCGGGTGAAAATTAACTCTATCCTAGCCAGAACCAGGAGACACAGTGCAATTAATTGTTTATTAAATGTAAGACCTTAACTTCATCTCAGCAATGAAGGCCAATACATGAATAAGAGGCAAACAATGGTTGCTACGAACCTGAGAGTTGAGAGTCCAGAGACCTTTGTGATTTCTGTGAACCCGCTATCTCTGAGGTGGAATAAGTCGAAAAAAAAAAGTGCAGTTTTAAAAAATTTTCTTTACCTGGCTTGAATGGCTCTTACACAATGCACAGCACCAGGGTGGTAAGTACACACACTCCCCTTTTCAATGTCACAGCCGTAATCTGTCTGGAAAAGACCAATGCTCATGTTTAATGGGGTTCTTTCCCCATTGTCCTTTCTATTTTTATGTCCTCTCCCCACCCTTTGTCTCAGATGTGTGTATAAAGTCTAAATGAACTGGTTGCGACTGTGTGTTGAGTAGCACAGAATGACAGGAAAACCAGTGAATTTAATACTGAAGTGACTGGAGCAACATGTTAGTCTAACCTGAGCATTTTGCAGTCTACTACAACAGATCTTGAAGAACTCATGCAGCTAGATGGGGAATTCAACTATAAGTGCATAACAAACACAGATCACGCCAGACTAAACTAAACTTAGCTTCCTGAAGGCAGGTTGTGATGAGCAGGGGTTTGGCCTCTTCTCCCAGGCAACAAGCAGGACCCGAGGTAATGGCCACAAGTTGTACCAGAGGAGGTTTAGATTGGACGTGAGGAAAAACTTTTTCTCCCAAAGAGTGGTTAGGCACTGGAATGGCCTGCCCAGGGAGGTGGTGGAGTCGCCGTCCCTGGCAGTGTTCAAGAGGCAGCTTGATGAGGAGCTACAAGATACGGTTTAGTAGCTGTGGCAGCAATGGTAGTGGGAAGACGGTTGGACTAGATGATCTTATAGGTCCCATCCAACCATGTGATTCTGTGAATTCTATGAACTTTTGACCTATGTTCTTAGACAGAGGCAGTGCAGTCGATCTAATTTTTTTTTTTTTCCTCTTCACATGCTTTTAACTGCATCATTTAAAATACATATCATGTTTGGAGCTTCATAATCAGGAAAGCATAGGAAAAAAATTACCTTTTTTTTTTTAATATGCATAAACACACTGACACCATTTGGTATCATAAATAGGAGAAGTTGCCCTATCTCGTCCTCAGATCAGCGTAGTGAAAGCGTAGACTAAATACTAAATGGCAATTGATTTCTTAGCTTTTGTCAATTCCTTGGTAACAGTGAAGCTGAGAAGGAGAAAGGAAGTAGGAGACAGCTATGGCTGTAAGATTACGGCTGTGAACTTGAGCTCTGAAGTACAGGGTGGAAGGAGTTGCAGCAAATTATTATATATAAGGCAGAAACGTGGCCTCCTTCTTCCAGCATAGGATATTGCCTACCAACATAGACTGCTATCTTGTAGGATCTCGAAGAAGTCATCCTTGCTCCCAGCTCCACAGAGCTCACTGCCCTCCCTGAGTGTTTTCTGTGTACCACTGGAACTACTGTCTAAATGCCCTGTTTGAAGGTGATTTCCATCTGCTGTCCTACAGGCCCATTTTTACTCATACTACCTGGATAAACTGTATCTGCCTCTGCTGTTTGACGTGCTACTTGTGCAAAATTAAATATAATTCCATTTCTTTGTAATGACTTCTAGAGAGTGAGTAAGGGTGTGGGGGGAGTATGGCATTCCCTAAGCTTCTACTTGGAACCATAATATGCCAAAGTGATCTGTGAATAACTTACATGGAACCTGCCAGTGTCAGCCCTTGCCTGTGCTAAGGTACACGGGCAATCAATAATTTCTTCCATGAAGTTTGGAAGTTTCTCCTCCTTTCTGTCCCATTCCATACATTTTGCAGTTGCCCATGCATTTGGGTCATTTCTGAAGTCCTTCCCAAGGTGCCAAGCAAGTGCATGCTCCGAGCTCCAGACTGATGGAATGTTGCTGGAAAAAAGAGCCAAAACCCAGATCTCATAACTGAACAATCACTGTTTTGACAGTAACACTGTGTCTTAATCAGTAACTATAATTACAAAGAATCTTTCAACTTGCGAGTTATTTCATACAAAGGCCACTGGTTGCTTTTTCCTGCAAAAAGTTACAGCAAATCAAAATTTTCCTAATTTAGGAGGTGACGTGATAGCATGCAGCAAGTATGCAATAATCAGAATAAATTTTAGCATTTGTGATTCTGGCTTACATGGATCTTTTTAGGAGACAGATTTTCTATGCATGCCTTTTCACATCGTTCCATTGAGGCCAGAATAAAGAATGTCTGGATTCTCTAACAAAAGCTAACCCTGTGCCCCAGTAGTATCACGCCCAATAGCAACATATGGGGAGAAACCATTCAGAAACCTTTAAATGTTCCAAGGCTACTCTGCTTTCCACCCATGAAAAACTGTCATACACAAAGTGTTATACAAAAACCCTCTGTAAAGACAAAAGGTTACCCTTCTGTGGGCAGCGACTCCAAAGTGCTAGAAACAGTTCTGATGTATCAGTAGTATGTTCTAACACTGAAGAAGTGGCATTTGTATATTCACAGGGGCTACACCATCTACATCAAAAATCGCAGACGTGGGAGAGTGACGAAGGAGCTTCTGTCCAAGCTCAGAATATGTATGGAGCACTTAGAGGTAAATCACCAAAAATCATGGGGAACTATACAATGAAATAAAAGTAAGTGGGCATAAAATTTGTAGGAATGAAAAGGCTTGCATACAAAACAAAAAAAATTAAATGCAGAGAAAGGCCTATGGCTGCAGTGACAGCCGACCCAGATTGACTAAAGGTGTATTCCATGCCATGAACCATCATGCTCAGCAATAAAACTGTAGGGGAGTTTTTCCAAAGCAGCCCTTGCTGAGTGACTGACGGGGCATCAGTTTGCTAGCAGGAGGTGGTGAACGATTGCCTTTACATTACTTCCTCCGCACCTACACCCCTCTTCACTTAGTAAACTGTCTTTATCATGACCCATGAGGTTTTTTTCACTTTTACCCTTCCAATTCTCTCTGCATTTTTTCATACAAAACAGAGCCTGAGTCCCAGATTTAAATGTCAAGGGAGACAGCAGCTTTAATACAGGAAGCAATAATAAGATACCTCTGACAAATGAATGTTGTTGTGATGTACTTGCCTCTGCCCGTCAGAATAGTTGAAGGGTGTAATTCTCAAAATTCCGAAGTCCCATGTACTGTAATTTCCTTTAGCGGGTACAGGAATGAAAGAAAATTTCCCAGTATTGGGGATTTCTCTTGCCAAAGTATAAAGATACTTCCATTCGGCCAACCAGTTTTCCGAGTAACTGTCACCTGCCACATGGAGGAAAAAAATGTTTTGGAACTGGAAAAGAACAGTTACCACAAGGTTGAAATTAGATGCCTCCACTCATATGTAAATAAAGAGCTTTTGTAGTTCAGCCCCAATCGGGACCAGACTACGCAGTCTCTCTCCCGCTCCCCCCACACTCCGAGAGAATAGGGAGAGATGATATAAGGAAAAACAGCTCGAGGTCTGAGATAAGGACGGGGAGAAAATCCTTAAAGTTACCGTTACAGGCAAAACAGACTCGACCTGGGGAAAACTATTCATTTATTACTAAAACTAGCAGGAGAATGAGACAGGGAACAAGATAGCCTCCCCCCACCCCTCCCTCTTCCCGAGCTTAACATTATCTCTACGACCTTCCCCTCCCCCCAAAGCGGCACAGGGGGGAAGAGGGAATGGGGGTTGCGGTCAGTTCATCACGCATTGTTTTATGCCACTACTTCATCATTGGGGGAAGAACTCCTCACATCCCTCCCCTGCTCCATCGTGGGGACCCTCCCACGGGCCACACTCCTTCATGAAACTGCTCCGGCGTGGGTCATCTCTTCCACAGAGTGCAGTCCCTCCAGAACAGCTGCCCCAGCGGGCCCTCCACAAGCCACAGCTGCCTTCAGGCATCCAACTCCCCCGGTGTGGGGTCCTTCACGGGCTGCAGGGGGATCTCTGCCCCTCCGTGGACCTCCATGGGCTGCAGGGGGACAACCTGCTCCACCATGGTCATCACCACAGGCTGCAGGGGAATCTTGGCCAGGAGCCGCATTACTCCTCCCCCTCCTTCTTCACTGACCTTGGCGTCTGCAGCTGTTCCTCTAACAAGAAAAGTTCTTCACAACAGGCTGGCGGACGCCTCTCAGGATCTCTTCACTTCATTCATCTCATCTCTCCACCTCTTGCAGCCAGGCCGGGCCGAGTCAGGCCCAGTCGGCCGCCTGGCGAGAGGCCAGAGGGTAAGGCCTGCACGGCCCATAAGGCCTGCACCTCTCCACCTCTGCCCCCGCTCAGCTTCTTCACATCTTCTCCTCTTCTTCTTTTTTTTTTTTTTTTTTTTCTGTTTTCCCCTTCTTAAATACGTTATCGCAGAGTCGTTACCACAGAACATTCTGCTACCAATCAGCTTGGCCTTGGCCAGCAGTGGGTCCGCCCTAGGCCCAGACGAGTCCACTGAACAAAGGGGAGGGGCTTCTAGCAGTTTCCCACAGAAGCTACCACCTTAGGCCCCCCTCACTAAACAAAAACCACAACAAGAGGAAAAGCTGACATTATTGTAATAAGCTAGTTATACTTCCAGTTCTCTTCCTGAGGCCTCAGTGAAATTGAACGCATGCTGTGCAGAGCTCTGGACATAGGTTACGCCTGTGATGACTCCTTATGCGCAGGTAGGAAAAGTGTCACTTTACCTGTCTCCTGGTATCCCCAGACTTCTATGTTGATGTGAGTCGCTGCAAGTGCCTGGTATGTCCAGGTAAGAGTTAAGTTTCCATCAGTGTTGGGGGTGCCATAATATTGCCATTTTGTCTCATTTACCAACGTGCATTTTTCTCCATCCGAAACTTTATTGTGATGTACTGCATTACAGAACAGGAAAAAAGGATTAATGACATTTCTCCTTCACATAGCTCTGAAAAGGTGCCACTATACTATTTAAGATTTAGCAGTGTTTCCCCTGGGTATGTTTTCTAACATGATGCATGATACAAAAAGAGTAAGCTCAAGATGAGAGAAATGCAACCCTTACTAATATCTGTAGTCCTTAGATTACACCACCATCATGCAGTTATTTTTCCCATAGAAGTAGCTACAAAAAGGGGACTGTTTTGGTCAACCTCATTTTTAAGCAGGACTTTTTATGAGTTACTGCTGCTGCTGCTGCTCCTGTATAGGAGGAGAAATCAAGTGCTGTGAAAGTTCATCTCTCAAAATAGGAATTAACACAAGAGCAGCAAGAATGACTTTTCTGAGGTTAAACAGCCTGTTAAGGAAGAAGAAAAGTGCTCAAAAGGGAAAGGCTTATGTAATCTTGCATTCATGGAGCAAGAATATAGAAAGAAGAGGAATGCTGTAGATTTAAGAAAGTAACCTGATAACCAAGTTCCAGAGTACGGAAATGTCACCCCATCATCTGTAGAAACTTCAAAAGGGATGAAGCCAGTCTCATACAGCAATGGGGAGATGCAGTGGGCTTTTCCATCCTTAGCAACATAGCCACTGGTTTTGATTTTTTGCTTGAACCTGTTGATGTTGAAAACACTTTTCAATGTCTTTACTGAGAGAAGGAAAATTCTGAATGTCTCAGTTGTGTTTCTTCAAGCAACCTTGTGTCGTGTGTAGATCATCCCAAGTCCAGTGGCTGTTTTGCTTGTAGCAGTGAATATAAACTGGAAAACTTCATGTGTACTTTGTGCTTATTACTCCAGTGTGGATTCTGCTGTGCACTGCACAAATAGGCAGCAATCTGCAAGATTTACTATTTAATTACTTGGGGAGGAAGGCATGACAAATTAGCAACAAATAACAAAGGGACAGCAGGAAGACAAAGGTGATGTTATAGGATTAATAGGATTGCAGAGTGGCTAACATTGTCCATGATATGCAGGCATTGCAAATTTCTGGTTTTGGGGGACTTTTTTTCTGGTAAATCCTGCGAATACAACAGAAGTAATCTCATGCTTTTCTAGAATTTCTGTTGCAAAGATTAACTCAGAACTAATTGTTCATTATTTAACCATCTGCTCCCAGATAGGGTTCTTGCCCAGTGCACTGAAGTGTAATCCCACCCGTGACTCTTGATTGATGTATGGTGACTGCATAGCTACTCCAAGTACTACTACTCCAAGTACCCCAAGGGAGTTGGGGCCTGCCAGGAAGTAGTACCTTTGCTTGTCTGCACTAAATTTTGTATTGGCTATGATAATGCAACTGTGCAGGTAATTCAAAGTACATGGTTGCGTTCTACAGAATTAATGCCTGGGTCAAAGGTTTTCCTGATGAAGAACTAAAAACCTTTTCAGCTGTTGCTATCCAGATGGGAAGGGCTTCAAAATCTCACTCAGAATCTTCTGTGGGAAGAATGTCAGGACATTGGGGTCAGTAAAATCCAGTGTACCCTCTGTATTGCATGTGTGACACATGTACCTAAGTGTGCCATGTACCATGTGTGACACATGTACCTAAGACACGCTTAGGATCCACACACAGCTTTATCTTACAGGAAAAAGTTAAGGTGTCCTACCTACACTTCTTTCTTGTTGTTTTCTCATTCAGATTAAGAAAAGAGTACTACTTTTTCACCAAATGAAAATGCTAAAATAATACTGACAACAAAGAGGCCCGAAAGGAAGCTCTTTTAGAAAAGTCACGGTTTTGTTATGTTAAGGGAAGAACTAGCAGAGTAATGATTGTATCGCATAATAACTTGACCTAAATGAATGATCCTCTGTAGAAATAGAGACAACATATATCTTTGAGGGTGAGGATTAGCAGAACCTTTGTGTGTTTCAGGATTCTTACAACTTTATAAAGCAAGTTTTCACTCCTGCTTACACAAGTCTTGTTTTGTGGTAATTACCTGTTGTTGGAAAGTTAGATTAGAAAGGTTCACCTCCCTTTGGCAGAGGAGTTTAAAATCATGGCCCACCTGCATGTTAGCACAGAAGAGGCATTAAAAGCTGTATTTTCAATCAAGAATTCTTTGCCTCCCATCAGAGATCCTGAGTATGGAGAAATTTGAAGACAAAATTCTTTATAATCAGGACAGCAAATCCCCAAGGACTGGCACGTCACTTGGCAAGAACAGGTACCAAGCTGCTCCCCACATCGGTGTGAGCAAGAGTCTTGAGCTCCTTGTTAAAGTAAGAAAAAAAACATAGTCAGGAATGTTGTTGAACTCTTATAGATGTTCTCTGAAACAGAAGTACATAATCTAAAGGACTGCTGTATAATAAATGAAGTAGGCTGGTTATTTTAGTTTAGGAATGTATTTAGGTGAAGGCTGTAATCACCTGTGTATTAAGGTTGCTCCATTTTTAATAGAAAAAATACACATATTTACCCCCCAGCCAGTACATAGTTTCACCAACTCCATGGATATTTTTACATCTAATAGAAAGATAAAGAGCAGCCCCTTGGTGAGGGTCACTAATTGTATTTATTTCTGAGAGTAGGTCTGAAGCAAACCAGAACAGGGTCCCGTCACTGCCAACCCTACACGGGAATCAGTGAGAATGGAAGGCTAGTGCACTCGGACGAATGCAAAGCTAACATTAGCGACAAAGTGTGCTCCAATATGAGATTATGAAAAGCTACTGACATTTCTTTCTTTTGTGCATTTTATTTGAGACTAACCTTAACAACGTAGCTGTTAAGACGACTAGGTACACAGACAGATGACCTTGGCTTAGGTCTACCTGAAGAGGCCATGGGTAATAACTGGACATGACATGAAAAATTACTCAACACAAATAAAACAGTAAGAAGTTTACAGACAGTAACACTGTGAGGAACAGCTGGATTTCACAAACAGTTAAGGGGGAGTTAAGTTAGATGGACAAGCTGCACAGACAACTGGAAGCACTGAGGACCTTCTGGGGAGTGGAATCTTGCAAAGGCAACACTGCTTGGGCTGCTATATCCATAATACCATACAACGCTGAGATGACCTAGGTAAGTATCAGAAATTACAAATTTGGACATGGATGTAGTAAAATTGGGACCAATGATGAAAAAGTAATTAGAGGAGGGTTGCTTATTTGGGGCACAAGCAAAAAGAAAGGGAGAGGTCAAGGTAGGTGGTGAAGAACAGCATGGGAAAATGGAGACAAGGGAACATAAAAGGAGCCAGTCACACATGAACAAGCTGCTGGTCAGTACGTTTCTCTGACTGAGCCCTGCACCTGATCACCATAGGCATTTTCTTAAATTCTGTTGTTATTTTCTGTATCACCTCGCTGTCTTGTGTGTGCATGTGCACGCACATGTGGTAATCATGAGTGAACTTCAGGATGAACTAGCCAGTCAGTGGAAGGAGATGCACACTTGGAAAGACCCAAGGTCTCAACTGTTGACCATGTAAGGGTCTTGGGATCTGGGCTTAGCTAACAGGCAAATTTAAAATCTGTGCTAGCATGCAAGGTGCCTGTGAATGTGGTGGTCTGTGAATCTGGAGAGGGTGTGTTTGTGTTTGCTAGTGACCTTCCATTGTGATCAGCTGAAGAGGAGGAACAGAACTGAGTGGTGTGCAGGTTTATGGGGATGTTGTCAGTGTTTATTTGGACGCCAGTAAAAGCATTGCTCTGTTTAGGCGGCAGGGCTGGCTATGTTAATGTGGTGGGTATAGTATGAATATCTGCCCCTTTGCAATAGAGGCTCAGCCTCCGTACTGACTGGACTTACAAATGGGAACAGCAGTATCCATGTCTGTGGGACTGAGACAGAAGGAATTTCCTGGATCTGAGAGTACAGCAGACCTGACTCTAGTGGATTGGGAAGGAGAAATCTACTGCATCCCAAAAGCTGCTGGATACACCCACCCCTCGAAGGTCATTAACAATGTAAGAACAAGTCTAGGAGGGGAAGAAAGAATTTAAGGTCAGCCCTCCTGGGGCTGAAGAGCAATTGCTTGCAGTTCCATGTATGTCAGCTTCTGTTGAAATGAGAAGAAAACGTTGCTGAATGTTGTTTTGTGTATGGGGTGGGGGGACAGGGAGGGCTGTTTCGGGTTGTTTTTGGTAGAATCAAGAAAAGCAAAAGGTAATAAGATCTCTGTTTTTCTCTCTCTGCTGGCCTTCCTCCTTTATTCTGGGATAATATGTGGGTGTGAGGCAGGAAAGAACAGGAATGGTAGCAAGTCAGAAATAAAAGTCAGCCTTCATCCTATACCAGAAAATTTGCCTGTGATGGAGGTAGAAATGCTTTTTCAATAAAGGAAACTAGAAAATTCTTCTGTGCCTTTAAAAATATTTACTGCATTCTCCCAATGGTCTATTCACTTACAGAAAAGATCCACTGTCCTACTGCAAATTAGAGAGGAAGGGGTTGAAAATGACACCATGTCAGTACAAGTCAGCTTGTGTGGTTTTGCTTTAGCTTGTACAAATGGTATCAGTAATTTCTTACCAAGGTGTGTATTCTGAAGTTCAGAAGTAAAAAAAAGGTTTGTAATTAAAAGCAGCAAAATTTTTGAAAGTCACTCACCTGCATTCCAAAGAACAGTGAGGGTGAAGAGAATGAAGAAAGAAACATCTAAACAAACAAATTTCATATTTTGTCCAGATGATTCAGGATGGCTGACTGTGATAGCCTTTGTGCCTGTCTGGCAAAAGCCTTTTATAGAAACGTGTCCAGAAATAAACAAGATTCTCACTGTTCAAAGGTTTGCTGTAAATTACTGAAGCAAAACAAATCAGAGGAAATGTTTCTATTCAGAGGTCATCTCCCATTCAGGAAAAGATGGAGGGGGTGGGGGAGGTAGTCAGTAGAACTCCTACATATTATTTTAGTAGTTAACATTTTTCTGAAATGCAATGAGATCTGTCTTGTTTTTACAAGCATTTTTGCTACAAAGTTCAAGACCACGGGGTCAATGGCACAAGGTGTATGCTTTAATTTTATTGGAGAAACTAAAGCCAGTTATCGGTAAGAAGAGCAATAAAGAATAAATGCTGACAGTAGAGTTTTGTTCAGGAGATAATGAGACATTGAGAAAGCATGTTTATTGCACAGTATGTGCTGGCATGAGGTTTGTTAACGAGACAGGTAAAGAGAGATTCTGAGGAAGGTGTGTCTGAAAATGGTGGCATGATGTTAGAGCAATGAGATGGACTACAGAAGCCTTCCGACAACAGCACAAGGATATTCTGGCAAGGAAGCAGGGTAGAGCTGATTCAGTAATGCCTGCAGTGTAATTATCTGTTCCAATAGCAGAACAGCAACTTTATGATGGAGGTTTTTTATGGGGTACTGAAAGAATGCAAGGCATACTCCACTGATCTGGTATGTAAAATATCAATGCATAAGGTAAGAACCTCCTTGCACTTGATTATAGCTGGGTACAAAAATGAAGGACAGAGTAGAGTCTGGAATCATGATGGGATTTTTGGGAAGCAAGGCTATTCAGACCTAGATAACTATATCAGCAGTATCGTGTAACGCTGCGATTGCCTTTAATTTTGGTATGAATGTGGCAAAACTGGGACCAATGGTAAAAAAAAAAAAAATAAAAAAATTAGAGGCATATTGTTTATTTGAAAGGCATTCAGGTAAAGAAAAGGATGTGCAACGGCAGCAGTGGGCCCCACTTCAGAAAAAAAAAAAATGGAGGCATTTGTCCTGATTAATTTCTTAAGGTTGCTGCTGGCCCATTCCTGCAGCTTGTCTAGGTCTAGTAAAAGAACAACAGAGGACACCTCTCTGACAGCAGGAATGCAAGGTGCCTGCAGATGATAGCAAAGCTGGTAAGTGAATCCCAAGTCCACCGAGATAGCAGAGGAAGACCCCTGGGACAACCCACTGGCAATATGTGTGATTTGTTAGATTTAAGGCCAGTAATTAATAGCTTTATAATTGCACTGAATAGTTTGCATAATCATATAATTATGAATAAGTGTTATTTATCCAGCTAATTTTTATTTTCCTTTTTGCTTTCCCAGATTCCCCATAACGTGTTCACCAATCAATAAACATGACACTCGGTTTCTATCAGTTACTTCCGAAGTTTCCCATCTAAAAGTGTGAGTACCAAACATCTGAAAGAATGGTGTCCCAAGGCACTTCCTTTTTTCCTGTTTGTTCCTTTCACCCCAGGGCACATAAATTCCTTTTAGGTGCTCCTGAGCCCTCCCTTTGCTCCGTGATCCCTTCTTGACGAATCTGTCCTTTTTGAGCAACCCAGAGCTGGCCAGTTAGCTTTCAGCAAGCAGCTCCCAAGTCCTTGAGCACACCTCCACTGCCCCCGAGGCCCCGCAGGTTTCTGACGGTCTGATGGCCGTGCCCACCCCGCGCCACTCCCGCACGCACGGGCTGCAGCGGTGCGTGGGGAGGCTGAGGAAGGCTGGGTGTAGCCGGAAAGCACAGATGCTCCAGTAGTACTAACGGCCCCCTTTTCTCTAAGGGGCTGCGGCTATAGGGCGTTACTCCACTTGTGAAGGGCACGCCCTGCCTATTGGGACTACGGGGCTGCGTGACGGAGGGGAGCTGAACTCAGGGGAGGGGAGCTGGAGGAGTTTGTGGGGGGCGTGGAAGAAGCCGGTGTGAGCTTGGAGCTGCGTGTCCAAGCTGTGCGCCCGGGACCGCCCTGGGCAGCCTGACAGACGTTTGGGGTGCCGTGGGCGGGCCATGGGAAGCGGAGCCGAAGGGGCGGCTGAGGCGGCCGCGGGTAGCAGCTGAATCGGGACCAGAGCACGGCCGCACTGCGAGCCCGAGCCAGCGTCAAGGACGCGGCAGCTGCCCTCCGCCCGGCGCGGAACCGCGGGAGGCGCAGACTGCCTCTCTGTCCCGAGGCATGCCGGGAGCTGTAGGCGCCCGGCACCGGGCTGCTGGTCGGCCGCCTCCGCGCGGCATGCCGGGAGCGGTAGTCTTCCGGCCGGCCATGTTGGCCTGCGGGACACGGTGGGAGTGGTTGTCTCTCGGCTCTGCGTTGGGGGTTGGCATTAGGGTAGGGCTTAGGGATATGAAACAGCCAGAGAAGGGGACCACAGAGCCAGAGAAGGGGACCAAAGTAGTGTTGAGACAGTCTTCGTTGTAGGAAAAATTACGGTCTTTGAACTAAGTGATAGTTCTGGGCGGGCTGTGCAGTTGCCTGACCGCTTAGGTAACTGTTAGAGCCTTTACAGGTGCTGAGGTGTAGCCTGGCAGTTGAAGGAGCGTCACAGTTGCATGAGCCACGGCCAAAATTACCAACAGCCGTAATGAGCAGGAGCTGCAATTAGCTGGAGTGTCTGTTTGCCGAGCATCTGCCAGCCAGACCGTGCTCCCAGCATGGCTGGAGAGTGGCCAGGCGCAGGCGGGGCTGTCCCCAGCAAGCAGCTCCGAGCAGCGTGGAGGTGAGTCGTCCTGCTAGCGAGAGCCCGGCCTCTTTCCGCGGGGACTAAATCCATGTCGTGCACCTCTCTCTGTGTGAAGGGCCTCTTCCCGTCTTGTTCCCGAGGGCAGAAGTGAGGCGGGGGTCCCCCGGCTCTCCTGGGGCAGCTGCGCTGTGAGGGGACGCGGGTGAGGTGGCAACATCTCCCCAGTACCTGGCAGAGGGGAGAGAAACTGGCCGGTCAGGGCTCCCGGGCTGTGTGGTCTGGCCCCACACGGCCCCTGTGGCGGAATGCTCCGCTACGTTTTCACCGTTGGCTGAGTGTGACAAACAGGTTCATTTTTTTGCCTCCTCTTTTCCCAGTGTCACCTTCTGCGTCATGTGAAGAAAATCCCATGAGGCTGATTCCACTTGCTGCTCAGGTAATCACACACGTGTGGGGCTGGGGGAGCAGGGAGAAACATTTGTGAGCTCAAAGGCACTACAGGTGCTCTACATCAAACGGATAGAAAAGGCAAATTTGCTGGCAGTGCAGAAAAGCTGGTGGAAACTGCAGTTGAGAGAGTATTTGTCTCATTTCTGAATTGGCCCATTGATAGTTATGAATATTTTCCTTTCAGGTAAAGGAATGAACTTTCATCTACTGTAAGAGCTGCCCGTTACCTGCTTTAGGGACAAGTGCCTCTCTCCTGTTGTTTCACACTAATGTTATGGGGAAGTTGGAAATAGCCTTTTATTTTTATACGCTAACTGGGTTTTTAGTAATATTGGTGTCAGTGTGGTTAATTTTTGAGCACCTAGGTACCAGTAGAAATGTAATGAATGAAACATGATTGAAACTGATATTTGAACCTGATTTTTGTTTGGATTTTATTTTTTATTTGAGTGGTGATGGCATGTTGTCCTGTGGCTCAATCCACATTGTGTTCAGTGGAGTCTTCATTTTAGGACTTTTAAGTAAAAAAAAATCTTGTCCTTACAAAAAAGGACTACTTATTCATAGGACTGAGGTGTAGACTTAGAGAGTCGCTTGAGTCAGAATTAAAGCCAAATTTCACTTAATGTTGCTACTGTTTGTCTTCACTTTCAATAATTTCTGCACCACTCCCTCGTGGTTGGGAGTGTTGAATCTTTTTTTTTTTTTTTTTTTTTTTTTTTTTTTTATATGTGGTGTGGTTTGGTGGTGTGGTTTTTTTGTTTGTTTGTTTTTGTTTTTGAGTGCAATGTAGACTGGTGCCAGTGTGTAGCTGCCTGACCTTTCCCTTTTCTTCTCTTTTACTCCTCTTTCCTGCCTATAATTTTTGTTTGGATAATTTTAGAAGGGCACTTAAGTTACTTGGCTGTGTAAATATGCTGGTAATAACAGCACACTTAAAAGCTTGAACCAAGTAGTGAATAACTTGGCTAGAGGTAGAATTTGTGAAGCAGGAAGAACAATAACAGGAAGCAAATAGTGAGTTGCCAAAGACTTTTGTGTGTGTCATGAATAACAAAGTTTTATTGCCAAATGTTGTTTGGCAAGATGTTCCAAATGGCTGTTTTTGGTAAACGTAAATTTTCAGGAGGTTCAGGGTTGTGTGTGGCAAAACAGGCCCCTCCACTTGTGTCCTGTCACGTAAGTACCCAGAGGCCGGCTGTTGTTCCCTGCTCTCGATGTGGCCGCAGTACCGCTGTGATGTTTAGAACTGACAGGTGGGTTTAGGAGCGGAGGGAGAACGCCTGTTCTCTAAGTGCTACGAATGCCGACCCTTTTCCCTCTCTGCTACTTTCCTGTGCGCATGATGAAGCTGTTTTATTTTTCTCCATTGTTCCTGGTCTAAATATTCTGAAGCTGTTGCTGCTGCGGTTTTGCTGAAATCGGTGTAGGTGAAATTGCTGCGGTGCCTGTGGCTGTGCTTGCAGGAACGCTCAGTGGCTCCTCATCAAAACAGCGAGGTGCGTGCGGACATCTGTAGGGTTGTGCTCTGGGTCTGAGAGCGTGCTGTGTTGTTGCTGTTGGAAGATGGAATTGAGTGTGTGCCTGTTAAATCTAAGGACAGCCCAAAGGTGGGAGGGGACCCTAAGCAGGTTTGGTGGCACGACTGCAGTTTTAGAAGATCTTGACCATTTAGAGAAATGGCCTGAAAAAAACCATTCCGTTTTTGCAACAAGGCAGTTCACAAGGACAGATGGATTGCTCTACAAAAATATTCAACTTGGATTGTGTAGGGGGAGGAAATCTTGGCTAAACATAGGCTTGAGAAGATGTGTGTACGTATCTGTGTCTGTCACCTGCATGTATCCAGGAAAGTGGTTCTAGTGATACTAAAGCTGCCAAGGAGTCAAAAAAAAGGCACAGTTCTCCTAGAAAATGCAAAAGCTCTAGTGGCTGGTATCAACAACTGTACCAAAGGTGATACAAAATACTTTTTCCTCCACTCAGTTGTAGTCTTCACAAACTTTCCCCCCAAAAGGAAGCTTTAGATTCTTACCCAGCTTTATGCTAAAGTTTCTTTTTTCCCTTCTCAGCTGAGTGTTGACTGCCGCCGTTTCACTGTGGTTGCCCTTTCTTCTGCCCTGAAAGTACAAGACGATGGAGAGAATCTGTAGTGGTCTGCAAGTACAAGGTACATCTACAAGGTGTGTCAGTGTTTTTCCGAAGGTACCTGTAGTGTGGGCTTTGAAGTTAACATTCAGAATGTGCCAACTCTCCTGTAGTTTTTCTATGAACTGTTTGAACACAAGTACTAAAAATAAAATAAGGTCTGTCCTGGAGCATGTTGCACCTATGCAAAGCTTACTTCCCTCTGTTTATTTTTTCTTCCTGAAAGCGTAATCTTCTGTTTCTGTGCGTTTAGTATTAAATGATACTGTGAAAATAACTTTGTAGTAGAAGAGGAAAGAAAGTGTTCATAGAGTTCAGAAGAAACAGACTTTGTTTTCGTGATAAAAGCTTTATGCTATTTCAGTCCATAACTTTAACAAATATCTTTGTAGTAGTACTCCAGCCTTACTGAGATACTAGCATCTGTACTAAAAGCAGTCAAGGTTGAAGAAGAGATGTGGACAAACCAGGACAAATCAGCGTTGCTTCCACATGTTTTCCCAGGTTTTCCAAAAAACATTAGCAGCCTTGTCACTAGTGACAAGAGTGAGTCCTGATGTGGTTTTGGTAAGTTGCTGCTTCAATGATGCGCTTTTTCCTTAACTTACAGTGTGTAACTTTTTACTTCAGTTGGAAAGAGTTTTTCCGGAATGGAAATGTTTCTCATTCAAAGAAGTTGCATTTTATGAACTTCCAATTGGCGTGTATCTTCAGAGATTATGTACTTGGCAGTAGAAGTCGTCAGCAACAAGACTTTTCACTCTCTCCTAAAAAAAAAAGGAAACTCAAGTCAATTTCCTTCCAAACACCCAAGCCCAGCACGGTCTTCCAAAGTTGATGGCAGCGCAGGTCTTTGAGTTCTTGGTTTTAACAGCTGAAATAGCATAAAAACGTGTTCCTCTGCGTGCTTCGGTACAGCCAAAGGCATTAGCGAATCCACCCGTCCTTTTTGGTAGCCTTATGGATTGCAGAACTGCAGATCAGTTCACAGCTCCGTGAGTTAAATTCATGCGAAAGGAACATCACATACTTCTCTAGTACAAGCATTTAAATTGGATTTATGTAAACATAGACACATCTTTTTAGTGTAAAGTGAATTAATGAGATGTGTTCTTTATTTTTCATTTTACTCTTTAGAGTTTTACGCTTTACCTTCAGCTTTACTGACCAAGTAAACAAGATGTGCAGCAGCAGGGCAAGGGCTGCTGTGGTGGATCCGTGAGCGTAGATGCTGCTGCCGGTACACCCTTGTCCCGCAGCCTGGCAGGGGTGAGGCTCCCTGCAGCGGAGATGTAAGGAAGGGGGGAGACGTGTTCCAACACCAGCAAGAGTTGTTACTGTTTTGCTATGAATGTGTTCAAAATCATCTCAATTATTCTTAATACTGATTTTAAGCGTTCAGATCGCTCTAGCTTTTAAAGATGTGTTGTATTTTGAGCTGACCTGTTTACCTAGAATCCTCCTTTAGCTCAACTGCTATCCTATCCCTTGTTCTGACTGAATTCCTCTACTTGCTTCTGTGCTATTTTTTTTTTTTTTCAACCTGCT
The DNA here is from genome assembly GCA_009806455.1 of Tetrax tetrax. Lineage (NCBI taxonomy): Eukaryota > Metazoa > Chordata > Aves > Otidiformes > Otididae > Tetrax > Tetrax tetrax. The sequence continues at coordinate 467,683 of WHYT01017100.1, forward strand.
GAAATACAATTTGGGATTTTTGTTTTTCAGGTGTCTGGCTGTCAGTGTCTCATGGTGCTCTGTAGATCCCCCCAGCCCAGATTTGCCTGCCAGTCGTTCGGTGTCCTGAGGGTGAGGGCCCGGCCCTGCGTCCAGAGGCTCCCGACTCTCTATCCAGCGAGTGCCCCATGGGTGCAGCAGCAAGGGCTGGCCGCTGAGGAGAGCCCGGGGCCAACAGGGGGTGGGGGTGGTTGGTGCCCTGGGGAGCCCGTCCCGGCACGGGGGCCGAGGGGGAAGGTGGCGGAGCAGAGGCTGAGGGAGAGACGTGGCACCGACAGGGCGAGCGGTCTGCGCTCACTGTGTGTGCCGCAGTAAGTGTAAGCAGGTGTTACCTGCCATCTGAGTAGGGATGTGTACGTGTCAACAGCTAACAAAGTCTAAATGGATATCATTGTTAAGTAGCCATCGAAGTCTCAGTAGAGGTCTAAAAAGGTATTGGAGTGTCACAGTACAGAAGTCCTAAATAGATGCAAAAGTGTAAATGTATGGAAGTGTAAATATACAAGTCTAAGTGGATATTATATATAAAGTGTAAATAGATAATATATATGAAACGTGTGTTAGAGACGTGTGAATGTCTGTGCTATGTAAGGTTTTTAAAATTGAAAGAAACCCTATTTGCAGAAAAGATTTTAAAACTTGCTCCCTCCCATCTCTATTGAAGAGAGAAAAGTGCTTTCAGAAGCTGCCCCTCTCCTTTTCCCCCCTTTCCTCCTTTTCCTATCTCTGTTTGGGGCCAATGCCCCAACAGGGGGATTTTCACCTGCGGGGCCATGCACGAAGAGTAGGAGCTGCCAATGCAGCACAAACGTACCCCAAAATTCTGAATCTGGGTCTGCAATGGGGGGAACCCAATTAAAATCAGTTTGAGGGGAAAAAAAGTCCTAATTTGAGGCTCCCAGGGAAGCCAAATCAGCCTGGATTTGTGCGGCTGGGAAGCACCCCCTCACATCCCCTCACTTCTGTGCACAAAACCAAAAGCAAAAATTGCCAATTCTTATGTTGTGGAAAAGTGCCCAAAAACCCCAAAATTGAATATTTTGGCAAAATGCCAAAACCCCAGATATTAATATTATGGGAAAGCAAAGAAAGAAAAACACCATCTCAATTTGGGGAGAGTCGGGGGTTAAAGGCCGGCAGATGGAGGGACAGTCCTGGGGATTGCCCTGTGTGGATTACCCGGTCTGAGTCAGTTACCTGGAGTGGATTATCCGTTGCGGCTCATCCCAGGTGGGTTGTCTGCTGTGGATTATCCCAAGCAGACCCCCTGGTGTAGGTCATCCCCACGCACCTCCCCCCGTGCACCTTTCTACCCTCACCCCTGTCCGTCCGTCCCCATCCATCCCCACCTCATGTCTGTCCCGCCTGCCCCCCTCCGTGTCTCTGCACCCTCCCAAATGCTTTCCACCGAAACATTCCCCTGTGACTGGCCCTGCCTCCACACCCCCTGCCCTCCTGTCTTGTGGCCTCATGCCCCGCTCCACCCCAGCTCTGCCCACCCATGTTCAACCCTGCCCCCCCACAACCCCTCTGCCTGCAGACCCTGGGGTGAAGCCTGCCCCCCACCACCCCCAAGGTGACACCTCCCACCCGCTTCCCTGCACCTCACTCCCATCTCAGTTGTTTTAATTTATAATTTGCAATTGTTTTCAGTTTTATCACTTCTCTTTCTGGAGGTTTATTGTTCTCTCTTTGTAATTTTTTTACTCTTTTCCTCACAAGTGGTGGTTTGTTTCTTTTTAATTATTAAACTGTTTTAATCTCAACCCATGAGTTTCCTCACTTTCACCCTTCTCATTCTCTCCCGCTCCCACAAGGGTGGGGGCAGTGAGTGAGCGGCTGTGTGGTGCTTGGTTGCCAGCTGGGGTTAAACCACAACACAAGGTGAGTTGCCAGCCCTGCCTGGCTGATGCTTTAGGTTCCCTGTGTTATTCCCACCATCTTGATGGCCCCTCCTCGTTCTTCATTCCTGCTTTACAGCGCCTTTTGCTCCGTAAGCAGCAGTACTTGTGCTGTGCAAACGTACCTGTCCCCCAGCCGTGGGGAAGTAATGCTGCCAAAGACATGGAGCAGAACAGCCTCGGCACAATCCACAGCAATTCTGCCTCTCGAGGCACCCGGCAGGCCCCTTTCTCTCGCCTCTTACTCCAAAAGCCTTTTGCATCAAAGTGAGATGACAGCTGGAGTTCTCCCAGCGCTGTACTTCGGCTGTGTTGCGGGCTGAACACGGTTTGTGGGCCAGCAGCTATTCAGAGGGGTCTGAAGCAGGGAGACAGAGCACTGAAGTGATTGTTTTAAGGAGGCAAACGCGGCAGCCAAAGGCCGGGAGCTGCTCGCCGTGCGGTGCAGAACACCCCCAGCCCCTGTGCCGGGTGCGGCCGGCAGCGCGGTGACGCTGGGCCGGGAGCGCGGGCGGGAGCGAAAGGAGCGCAGAGCTCCCGTGCGGGGCGGAGATGGAGCCTGCGGGGCTGTGCGGCCGCGGGCTGCGGGCACCGCACAGCAGCGCTGCCCCTGCTCCGCGTGCTGCGGGAGGGGAGGGCGGTGCCGCCACGGGGCCGCTTTTTGGTACAGAGGCCACGAACGCCACTGCCCGGGGAAAAGGGAAGAGAAATGCGAGCCAGTGCCCCGTAAGTGGTGACCGGCTGGCGATGGGGCGAACGGGAGGGAGGAACCGGCCGTGGCTCGTCCGGCTGAACACCCGGGACGGGACCGGTGCGGGGCTGCTGCCGCCCGCTGACCGAAATGGGAACTGCAGCTCGGAATCGCGCACACGCAGCGCCCACCGAGCTCGCTGCTGCCGCCCGGTGACCGAAATGGGAACTGCAGCGCGGGAGTGGCGCATGCGCAGTGCTCGCTCTGCCCGTGTCCTGGCAGGACACGCTATCCCAGCGCGCATGCGCTGGTGCTCGGACGCCGCCGCTCATGCGCATTGTCCTGCCCTTCTCCTGGCAGCTTCAGTAGCCCGACCGCGCATGCGCGAGTGCCGGCCGCTCCCCTCGCGTACGCGCGGTGCCCGGGAGCAGCATGGCGGCTCGCGGCTTGCGGCGCGCGGATCCCGGCGGCGGCGGCGGCGGGTGAGTACCGAGGGCACCCGTGAGGGGAGCGAGCCCCTTGGGCGGCTGCAGCGCTGTCTCCTGCCCGCCGCCCGCCCGCGGCTGGCAGCCCGG
>WHYT01017101.1:9308-19980 GCA_009806455.1 Tetrax tetrax
AATCATAGAATGGTTAGAGTTGGAAGGGACCTTCAAAGGTCATCTAGTCCAACCCCCCTGCAAGAAGCAGGGACATCCCTGACTAGATCAGGTTGCTCAGAGCCCCATCCAGCCTGGCCTTGAAGAAGTTGAATTGAAATTAAGTAAAATTTAATAAGTTTAAATTAATCTAGGAACTGTTGTTAGTCCTTTCAGTGCTGGTTGAGTAAATAGGTTGGTTACACTGATGTTGTCCATCCAAACATCCTTCCTTGGGTTGTGTGGCAAACTGTAATCTTTGTATTTTTCCCAGCCAGGTCTTGGTAAGTCATCTTGGTAAGTTTTCTGACTGGCAGCTGCCTCTCTTGCTGCTGCAGCAACAGCCTGGTCTTTAATTGTATCCAAACCTTATCCAAATAGTGAAGGAGAAAGATTTAAAATAAAATAAAATAAAATTTCCCCTTTATTTCCTAAAGTCTGGATGTTCACAGACACAGGTGGAAGAGGATAGGACATGTCTGGAGAGCTGGTCCAGCTGTTGTTTTGCACAGGCAACCAGTGAACCAGTGCAGAGGACTGGGTGCGGTGACCCACTTGCAGCACCCGTGGGCGCCGTGCTCCTCTGCGGCAACGCCCTGGGGGAGGCCAGGACCCTTCAGTCCCCGGCAGAAATTGATGGCAGCACTTCCCAGCCAACAATTGGTGTGGTGTTACCTTGGTTGTGAGAACTTGAGGAAAACAAGTAAGAGTACGTTTTGCACAAAACGCAGAGTACGTTTCCATTATCAGTGGAGAGGTCTGTTCATTCCGCGCCATATGCTGACATCACTGAACCACATCCGCACAGCCGGCACCCGTGTTTATTGAAGGGCACTGTAGTTTGCTCTGATAGCCAAGGTGAATCTGCAGAAAGGTGAAAACTAATCAGTTTCATAATATTCAACTGGGAACATTAACTAATTTTAGGATGGGTCTTTTGCAGAGTAAAATGAATAGCTAATGACTTTTCTATTTTAATTACTTTAGGAAGCGTTGCCCTCTAGGTTATCTAAAGGAGTTTGCCTAGTTAGATGAATATTACAGCTGAGATTGGAGAAGTGTTATTATTGCAGTCTATCATAAAATGCATGAGATGTGACCACATAGAACATACTTCCAGTTTTATTAACTGTATTTCCATATAACTGATGAGGTTTCAACCGTTTTGAATAACACCTTTTGTCTTTAATGGGGTTGTAAGGCTAGTTTGATAAGGCAGAGCTGATTGGCAGTATCGATGGGAGAGGCTGGTAGAAGCAAAAGACTTTAAATTTAGGCGGTTGATGCAGCACTGCGTACTCGGCAAGAGGTGAAGTTGGCCGCTCTGGTTTCTGGAGGCAGAGCCATGGATGAGCATGCTGCGGCAGCCTGGCTCGGGGGGAGCGGAGACTGGTGGTCCTGTGGGCTGCTCGCTGTTGGCCTTGGCCATCCTCCTATACGTGAGCAATGCTCATACATTATCAGTTCACATCGAGTCAGGGGGGTTCTTTGCCTGTGCAACATTATTAATTTATAAAATTATTTATAAGGTTATTAAAAATACAACTTTTCCAGCTTGCTTCTAGATGTTTTCCAGGCTTGGTTATTTTTAAGTAACAAGGTCAGTTGGTTTCGGCACGCTTCTGGCCTGCGTTCACTTAAGAATGCCGCAAAGGGTGAAATATTCCTGTAGTTTGTTTCAGTTTTTCTGAGGATTTGTCAGACCAGTTAAGAACTTCAAGGGAACACTTTATTATGAAAAGCTGAAAGTCAGCTCTACAAAAAGAAAGCTTAATGGGCTTAAGGCCAGGCTTTGACACTTCCTGCCTAATTCCTAGCTCTGTGCCACGGCCTTTATTCAGGGCCCTCAACAAAAACATTCTAAATAATTCCAGTACAACTGCCAATAACCATGATTTTATCAGTTGGGGGGGGGGGGGTACTTCACACAGAAAGGAAAATGAGAAACAGGATTCTCTTTTTATCTTTTGGGGAAGCAGGTCATGTTTTGTGAAGGTTTAGCCCGTGCCTGCTGTGGGGTGTTTTCACTTAAAAGCCAACGTTGCTGCTACACTTCTGCAGTCCGAAAAGCAGTTCTGCTTGCTTTTTCTGCAGAGTGTTTAAGAACTGATATTCTGGATTTGTGTCGTTACGCTGCAGCACTGACAGACTGCACTGTTTGCAGTCAATCTTATCTGCTGGACGCCAGCAAAATTCAGAGTGGGCGCGTGCTGCTGCGCTCGCTGCCATATTTATACAGCAGGCTTACCCACTCTTGCTCTGCAGCTCACCATCTTCGGCAAACTCATCTTCACGAAACCTCAGCACCCGTGTGCTGGGAAGAGCCAAGCGGGCAAATCTCCGCAGGGCACCTTCCTGGGAACAGCACTGGGAAACCCAAAGCCCCGAGGAGGCTCCCGGCGCTGATGGGCGCTGCATCTGTGGGCCTTGAGGATGGAGCTCGCACAAACTCTGCGCTGACTGGGGTCAGTGCTGCAGGGAGGGGGTTATGAGCCTCGGCCCCCTCAGTCCCTTTCAGCTCTGAAATGTTCGCAGTGCCGGCTTGTACTGGCACTGCTTGCGTCAGCCCTCGAGCCCTGGCGCTGGCTGTAGCACAGTCTGGTGACACAGGTGCCACCTCTGGCTCGGGAAATTATTATTCTGCTGGGAAATGTCCAAGGTAAGAATTGCTGCTGAAGGAGAAGCATCATCCCTGCGAGAGGGTACGGAGTGGCTAAGGTGAGGGGCTTTGCCCCGTATTGACACGGTTGGTGGTCTCTTTGCTGTTGGTAGCTGCTACGGGGTGTGCAGCTGTAGGAGCAAACAAAAATGCAGACACCTAGAAACCACTGGTAAAGGTTTCCATGCTGTTAGGCATCAGGTTTTACGAGGATAAGGATGAACCCTTCCTGAAACCGACCCGTAGAAAGGTATCCAGCACCTCTGAGATCTGAGGACTCGGCTCACGTAATGAGCTCTCAGCCGCTCGCTGATGGGAGCAGCTACCCACTCATACGCAGCGTGGAGATGTCCCCAAGGAAAGGAGCTGCTTGTGCTTTCCTTTACAGAAATGTCTGTCTGACAAATCCTGGGAGAAAAAAAAAAAAATCAGCACAGCAGAGTGCCAGAGAGGAGCGTGCATGCAGAGTGCTTTGTGCATCCCCCAAATCATCTGCCAGGCTAAGACACTGACCTACTTGGGTCGATTTTTGGAGTTTCATGCTTTGAAATATTTATGATTAAATACTTGCGCTGCATCCTTTACTCATCTCCTCACTGCCTGTGCTGCCTTTGGCTGCGCACAGCTCCTGCATCCTGCATCCCCATCTTTTCGACCTGCCTTTGCCCAGAGTCCAGCTGTTATGTGACAAATGTTCCTCTAACCTTTCATGTACCTCTTCTGTGAAACCCACTGTCTAAACAGGGCCGTGCAGAGCTCTGGAGCCCCTGTCAGTGGTTAAGAATTCAGGGATGGACGTTGGATTCGGGTCAGGTGGAAAGTGCCGTGCAGGGCAGGCAGGTAGCCTGGGCTGAGGGCGATGCGACGTCTGCATCCCCTTGCTGCTTCCAGTGGGGATGGTTTCTGAGGGCTGCCGTTACTCATGGCTGTCTGCTACTGTACAGAGACAACATTCTGCCAGGGATTTAAATAAGATCTGATCAGGGCTGTGGTCTCTCCTGTGTCTGTGTCCCAGTGGGTACCAGGGTCCTGCAGGCCTCCAGCATCCACCAGCGTGAGGAGAAGAGGATGGATTCTCGCCACGAGGGGGAAGGACCTTGGCTCACAGCGAGTTGTGTGCCTCTAGATGTGTGATTAAAACCAGCCTAGAAATGGATGAAAAAGATGCCCAGAATAGCAATATTTGCAGGGAGGGCTGATGTGGCACAGAGCTGCAGCCCTGGCATGTGCTGGTACCTTGTGCCCCTGACCTGCACCACATACCTGCACCTGCTCTGCCAGGGCACTGGGGGACATGGCAAAGGAGTATTTGTAGAATCAGAGTATTGCTTCAGTTGGAAAAGTCCTTTAAGACCATCAAGTCCAACCATTAACCCAGCACTGCCAAGTCCACTGCTAACCCATGTCCCTAAGTGCCACGTCTACTCGTTCTTTGAACACCTCCAGGGATGGTGACTCCATCACTGCCCTAGGCAGCCTGTTCCAGTGCTTGACAACAACTCAGTGAAGAAATGTTTCCTAATATCCAATGTAAACTTCCCCTGGCACAACCTGAGGTCCTTTCCTTTCATCCTATCACAAGTTATTTGGGAGAAGAGACCATTTTTTGGTTGCTTCACCTGACCTGCAGGTTGGCTGGTGGACAGGCAAAGCTGAGAGCTTGCCGGAGGCTGTGCCCACAAATTACATTACAGCACTGGTAAAAGCAGCAGCACCTGGTGCCTGTTGTGTTAGGATAAACTTCTCCATGTGTCTGCTACTCTGCTGGGTCCCTTGATCTGGTGCTTCCAGGGCAGACACCGAGATGCGTGCCTTACGTCGTGCTGCTCCCCGCGTGAGCCAGCGTGGGAGGCACCACCAGCCACCCTGCAAGGATGCTGGTGGGCTGGACACTGCAAAGCTCAACCGCAGCGATGAAAAACAAAGTGTTATCCTCCTCTGCTTCCATAAGATCCCTCTGCACGTGTGAAGAGCTTGGACAGTAGGAAGACAAAAATTCATAAAGCGAGTGATCAAAGAGCTGTACGGGCTGCTGGGCGCGGTGCTGTGACGAGATCAAATGCTGCCCGTCGAGAGGCTCCTGTCAGAGCTGTGCTCACGGGAAAGCAGCTGTCAGCACGTTGCTTGTTTGCTCCCTGCGTGGGTGCTAAGTCCAAGCAGCAGGACCGGCACCCGTGTCCCTCCTCAGCACCCGCCCAGGCTGCCTGGGGCAGCCCCGCCATCCGCAGCCCTGCGCCTGCCTGCGCGCTGGGAGAGGGCAGGGGTCCCTCTCCTTGACTCGCAGTGACCCCAGCGTTCACGGAGCTGGCGTCCCCTGCTTCTCTGGGTTTCACACGTCTGGTGCTGTAGCAGAGCCGCAGGAGGAGAAATGTCCTCCTCCACCAGCGCCTTTTCTACTGCTCGAGCCGGTAAAGATTTCTTTCCTGACGTTGGATCTCTTATTTAATCATGCAATATATATGCCAGCACATCGTTAAGCAGAGATTTATATATCCTTAAATTAAATTTAGCTACTAGGCCCGAGCTATTTCCTTCCTGATTACCCATTTGCATGAAACAATAGGCATTCATCTCTCCCCCTTTTGCTGGCATGCGGCTTTCAGAGTTTACTGCGCTGGGGGCTTGGCAGAACAGAGCAAACACTGTCAGTCTTTTGTAAAAGGATTTCAGCGTGCCCTTCTCCCGCTTTGTTCTCAACCTCTGCAGATTAAAAAGCCCCTGTTCCACCGTTAATTTCTTCCTCACTCTTGTCTGCGCCCCTGACTTTCATGTGAGCTGATTGAAAATCGGTGCAAACTGCAGCTCTTCTGTTTGAAGGGATGGAAATTACGCCAAGTCCCAGCGTGCGGATATAAACTTGTTAGCATCCTGAGGGACTGGGCATGGCTGTCGAGAGGAGGTGATCCCGCTGAACAGGCGGAGAAAACACAAATAAAGGCAGGAATGTGCCAGCGTGCTGCTGGGTACGGATGCAGGCACCGGGGTGTGCGTCCCGGTGTGTTGGGTGCTGTGCTCCCTGGGGTCCCCGGGGAGTGGTGTCTGGGGGGGATGAACCTCCCAGGGGTCCTGCCTGACCCCCTCCCAATGGGTATGTGAATGCTGAGAGGAGCGGTAAGGACTCATCATGGGAGGGGATGACGTTTGACGCAGCCTCTGTCACCTGCTGCAGCCTGGCATGTGTGGGACGTCCACCGTCCCTCCCTGCTCCGTTAATTGCTGTTTTCCAACCAGCAGGTCTTTCAGTTCTGGTACAGCTGTGACAGCCAGGTGTTTGGGGACAATCCTCACTCCAGAGATCATTTTGGCCGACTCGCTTTTTTCTACGGGCAAGGATGGTTTCTCTGCAGCACTTCCTAAGCTCCACTCGTGGTAAACTCACCAGTGGAGCTGAAGAAGTGGAAACGGCAGAGACATGCTCGCACAGCTGGCACCTACCCACAGCCACTGATCAGATCCCACGCGTTCACGTTTCTTGCGAAGGGAGCTGGCCACGATACGGCAACGCAGGGTCACCTCAGATCCTTTCGCAGATGCTGCAGGTTCCCAGCCCGGGGTTACATATAGGAGTCACTAGCAAGTGTCAAAAGAAGGCACAAAACTTTTCAGCTGAACAGAAAAAGGACCAGAATATCCAGATATTTTTTTTCTGCGTAATATATAATATATTGGGCTGGATTTTATCAGTAGTTTATTTGAGAAATTCACTGATGTTTCTGTTTTCATCAAATGCACTTTATTGAAAGTTATATTTAATAACTCTTCCAAAACACTAGAAACTCAGAGAACTTTGTACCTACCAAACCTCCTTCGCCACTGTCGTAGTTTAGCCCCGATCCGGACCAGACTACGCAGTCTCTCTCTCACTCCCCCCACCCTCCGAGAGAATAGGGAGAGATAATTTAAGAGAAGTGAGATAATTAAGAAAAAAAACGACTCGAGGTTTGAGATAAGGACAGGGAGAAATCCTTACCGTCACGGGCAAAAACAGACTCGACTTGGGGAAAAACTATTCATTTATTACTAAAACTAGCAGGATAATGAGACAGAAAAACAAGATAACCTCCTCCACCCCTCCCACTTCCCGAGCTTAACATGATCTACCTTCCCCCCCCCCCGGAGCGGCACAGGGGGGAAGAGGGAATGGGGGTTGCGGTCAGTCCATTATGCGTTGTTTTACGACGCTGCTTCACAGTTGGGGGAAGAACTCCTCACATCCCTCCCCTGCTCCAGTGTGGGGTCCCACCCATACGCCACAGTCCTTCATTAAACTGCTCCGGCGTGGGTCATCTCTTCCACGGAGTGCAGTCTCTCCAGAAGGGCTGTCCCAGCGGGGCCTCCATGGGCCACAGCCGCATTCAGGCATCCACCTCCCCCGGTGCGGGGTTTTCACGGGCTCCAAGCTCCAAGTGGATCTCTGCTCCACAACAGCCACCCACCCTCCTCTCTCCACTCCTCTCCTGTTAATTGTACAGGAAAACTGGCATGCAAATCCTAGGGAGATAACTATGTGGGAAGATCTGATTGTGACTACGTGGATTATTTTCTTCATCTTTCCATTCTTTACCCTTCCGCATGTTCACATTGGACATAAGGAAAAAATTTTTTACACTGAGGGTGGCGGAGCCCTGGCCCAGGTTGCCCAGAGAGGTGGTGGATGCCCCATCCCTGGAAACGTTCCAGGCCAGGTTGGCGGGGCTCTGAGCAACCTGATCTGGTTGGAGATGTCCCTGCTCCTGGCAGGGGGTTGGACTGGGTGGGCTTTAGAGGTCCCTTCCCACCCAAACCATTCTGTGATTCTCTGATTCTACGATTCTATCTCTAACTTCTGCCGTGCAAGGGTTTTGTACATTCTTACGACACTGACATACACAAGGGGGAGATTTATGGTTTTTGAACCTTACTCACGTGTATCTCAGATCAGCGGTTCCATAATAACTCCGTTATGTCGTGCAGAATAAGGGGAGCTGCAAGGAAGGGCACAAACAGCAAAGAAAATATGAACAAGATGCAATCTGAGAAAATACGGAGGGTCCAGAAGAGGAAAAAAAAAAATGTTTGAGAAAGCTGGTGCTGCAAAATGGAACTGTAGCAGGGTGAGAAATGATGAAATATATTATGGAGAGGGCCATCATTCACCCAATTTATTAAGTTACAACGTTCCTCCAGTTGAATTATGGTTGTGAAATTACTCTCTGTCCATACATTGTCTTGTGTTTAATGTATAAGGCACATCTGTTCGGGCTGGGATGACAGCCTAGGGACGGTTTATTTCTACAACCCTTGTTCCTGCAACTAAGTCACCCTTTTATCACTTGTGCAGTAGCCCACGGGCACACGCTGGGGAAAGAGCTCAGTAAACTTAATTGCTGCGCGCTGCAGTCATGGCTCCCCTTAAAATGAAAAATCAGTGCTCACAAAAGGTGGCGAGACTGCAGTTGGTGCCAGATGCCCTGCAAAGAGCTATCAGAGAAACTCAGACTTCACCTGAGCGTCGCCTCACACCCTTTGCTGGAATCCCTCCAGCGCGGTGCGTTGCTGTTGGGGCGTTGCGTTAAGGACACTACAGAGCTGAAATGTCCTCCTGGGCACTCGGTCTCCTTTGTAACGGACAGACACTCATCACAAAAGGGCACCCGACATAGAGAGCAGCCTCAAACCCAGGGCTGGATGGGAGGGAGTTTACTGCCTGGGCCCAGAGGTCCTTCCAAGAGAAAGAGGTGGATGTGCAGTCTAAGGGTCGATTTTGCTGGTAGGCGCTTTGCTATCTCCTGATGGATAGAGACTCTGTGTCAGCCTATGGACTTGTTGAGAGCTGTTGAGACCTTTCTTGGACCTAGGCGCATGGAATCAGGCACTGGAACAGGCTGCCCAGCGCAGTGGTGGAGTCACCATCCCTGGAGGTGTTCAAAGAATGTGCAGACATGGTACTCCAGGGCATGGTTTAGTAGACATGGTGGTGTTGGGTTGATGGTTGGACTTGATGATCTTGAAGGTCTCTTCCAACCTCAAGATTCTATGATTCTATGGATAAGCGATCATCCCGTTCACTTCCTGGGCATGCTCTGAAACCAAGCTCCAGTGCTGGCCCCTGGTCCCAGCTGCACAGTGTGGTGTGTGCAGGGGGACAGGGCATGCTGCTCCATCACCGGAGCTCTGCTGCAGACCCCATAACCTGCTCCCGTAACTGTCCCTGCCTCCTACCAGCCTGTCCCCTCACCTGGAGGGGGTTTGGGCACCTCTGCCATGTCAGTTGTGTGTACACAACTGATGCACTGCCAGCTCACGGGGGTCAGGGATGGAAAACTACGAAAAGAGCAAAGCCCATAGCGGTGTTAGTGATGGTGGAGGCTCCAGGGATGCTCCGCTTCTGAAGCCGAGTGCAGGGACTGTGGTTTGCCCAGGTACTGGACTCAGACTGGGGGATAAATGTATGAAATCCAATGTCTTGTGACAGGCAGGGGCAGGTGAGAAGGATTTAATGGTCCTGTCTAGTCTTAAACTCTATAAATCTAAGGAATGGCAGCGAGCAGCTGCCCTTGGTAGGAGTTGGTAATTTAAAGCTCAGTTCTGTATTGTCAGCTCTAATTCCCAGTGGAGATGTCTGAACCTTGCTGTCTGCCCTTGCTGCACGTGAGAAGATAACACAGCTTTTAGCCAGAGCCGATTCAATCCAGCCAGGTCCGGACTGCAGCAGATTTAGGGCTGGGAGACAAAACCCTGGCTCAGGCCAAGCACAACATATCAAAATAAGCACAACTTTTCACGGGCTGGAAAGTTCTGGCAGAGCTCCTGACTATCCTGGCGTTTGGGGGTCATCCTGGGCAGTGCCCTGGGGACGTTCTGCATTGTTGGGTGCATCCTGCAATCACGGCACACCCAGCAGAGCTGTGGCTTCCACCCCATGCCGTGCCATACCGTGTCATACTGTGCCATCCCACCCCATCCCTTCCCAACCCATGCCGTGCCGTGCCGTGCTGTGCCATGCCGTGCCATGCCATGCCGTCCCATCCCGTCCCATCCCACCCCACGCCGGGTGTGTGCACACTGACCCTGGTGCACCTGCAGCAGAGGGTGGTGAAGGGACCCCCTCCAAGCACCCAGCACAGACCAGCAGAAAGCACCCCGAAAGAAAATGTTCCTGCTGAGCCCAGAGCTTTCCCCCAGGGAAGAGATAGCGCTGTGGTCAAATCTGTCTCCCTGTAAAAACTGCGTTTGGGAAAAGCAGATTTGCTGTCAGAGGCGTTTAAGCAGGCACTTTTCAACCAGATCTGCTTTTAATCTTGCAAGATGTTAATATTGCTGTTCTTGGTACGATAATACCTTTCTGTACAAAAAAAAAAACCAAAAAACACTTCAAAATCTTTTACAGGCCTCTTATTCTCAATCTTCTTGTCGCATAGATAAGCAAAGCTGTTTTTATAAATAATAGCACAGAGAAATTCTAAACTTCCCAGGACAAAAAAGGAAGATTGAATTAGGATTGGGTTTAGTTGGTTTTGAGATTCGATTTTTGGAGTCATTTCCTTTGCAAGGTATACAAGGTTGTTCCAAATCCCCATTGTTTTATTGACACCTGCAATTTTCCATGCAGGACAAATGAACCTGGTCTGAAAACGGCTGCCAGTGCAGCAGCAGAGCTGACTGGGAGATCTCCCTCCCTTGGCTGCATGCAGGGATAGGTTTTGCCGCCTGGCACTGGTTAAATTTCAAAGGTGTGACTGGTTTGTTGGGGGCAAGGCTGGGTGTCACCTACATACGGCGCCACAGCCCTGAGAGCTGGGCTCGAACCTCTGGATAACTGGGAAATGCAGCAGTGCTGCAGCTGTACCCCAGCAAGAGCCCTCAGCTGAAGGGCTGCAATGAAGCAGGTGTTCTTTCCGGTTGAGAATTGCTGTGTTTTGCTGTTGAGCTAATTGCTGTTAATGTAGAGTATATGACATTGCTAAATCAGGGTTCTCTGAAAGATTTTCTTTAGAGTGGTTTGTTTTGTTGGGG
>WHYT01017101.1:31701-104646 GCA_009806455.1 Tetrax tetrax
TTAAAAAAAAAAAAAAAAAAAAAAAACCTTCAAAATCTTTTACAGGCCTCTTATTCTCAATCTTCTTGTCGCATAGACAAGCAAAGCTGTTTTTATAAATAATAGCACAGAGAAATTCTAAACTTCCCAGGACAAAAAAGGAAGATTGAATTAGGATTGGGTTTAGTTGTTTTTGAGATTCGATTTTTGGAGTCATTTCCTTTGCAAGGTATACAAGGTTGTTCCAAATCCCCATTGTTTTATTGACACCTGCAATTTTCCATGCAGGACAAACGAACCTGGTCTGAAAACGGCTGCCAGTGCAGCAGCAGAGCTGACTGGGAGATCTCCCTCCCTTGGCTGCATGCAGGGATAGGTTTTGCCGCCTGGCACTGGTTAAATTTCAAAGGTGTGACTGGTTTGCTGGGGGCAAGGCTGGGTGTCACCTACATACGGCGCCACAGCCCTGAGAGCTGGGCTCGAACCTCTGGGAAATGCAGCAGTGCTGCAGCTGTACCCCAGCAAGAGCCCTCAGCTGAAGGGCTGCAATGAAGCAGGTGTTCTTTCCGGTTGAGAATTGCTGTGTTTTGCTGTTGAGCTAATTGCTGTTAATGTAGAGTATATGACATTGCTAAATCAGGGTTCTCTGAAAGATTTTCTTTAGAGTGGTTTGTTTTGTTGGGGTTTTTTTTTGGTTTGTTTTTTTTTTTCCCTGCACGTGCTGTTTCATTGCTAGCTGGTTTGAAAAGCTTGGTAGATACTCAGAGAACAAATGTGCCTGCAACTCCTTCTTCCCTGCCATGAATTTAATTTTCAGGCCGTAAGTGTATCTTTCTTCTTTTGTGGGCATATTGCAGCACATCTCTCCTAGAGAGCATCAGCGAGGAATGTGATGCTAAATGGCAGGAGACTTTGGATTGGTTGTCTGCTCATTTATTTTTGTGCCCATCTTCCCTGCCTGCTTCTTTCCTTTTTCCCATTTGAGTTGCATTATTAGTTCTTGAACCCACATAGCTCTAAAATACAACCTAAGAAAATAAGGCTGAGATCTCACAGTTCATCTGATCCATTTGCCCAGTAAAAGGCCTGGTGAACTGTGGTTCTGCTCTCTGACCAGTGCTGCTCTTACTTGTTCTTGGGGAGGGGGGAGGTGAAGGAGTTTCCATAAGTTTTCCAATAAATCTATTTTAATGCTCCAGTCCTCTTTTTCTTACACTGCTTCACTGCTTTTCATAAATTTTGCCTAGATTTACCTTGCTGCAATATTTCTTGGTTGGATTTTTTGTCTTACTGTCCCGGTTCTGGCTAGGACAGGGTTAATTTCCACTGGAGCTCGGATAGGTTACTCATTAGCCCACAGCTGGGACAGCTAATTACCCAAATGAGCCCCAGGGCTGGGCCATCCCAGGGCCATCCTGCTCAGGGGATAAAGTGGGGCTGGGGCTGAGGGGCAGGTTTGGCTGCTGGGGAGGGAGCTGGGCCCCAGGATCCCCCTGAGCTCTGGTGTGGTGAGTTGTGTGCTTACAGATGTTCTGGTTTTGTTTTCTCTCTCTGTTTTCTTTTCCTCTGTTGTTCTCTTAAGCTGTTTTTATCCCAGCCCATGAGTTTTGCCTTCTTTTCTTTCCTGATTCTCCTTCCTGTCCCACTGGGTGAGGCAGTGAGGGGAGGGAGTGAGCGAGTGACTGCGTGGTGTTTTAGCCGCTGAGAGGAACTAAACCATGACACTTACCTACAGCTGAACCTGGGGCACAACTGAACCCAGGGCACAATGTTTCATAGAACTGCTGAGGAGGGAGGCAGCTCTGGAGGTCACCTCCTCTAGCCCCTGCTCTAGCTGGGCCATGTTGAGCAGGCTGCCCAGAACCTTGGCCAGCTGGATTTGAGTACCTCCAAAACCAGGCTCCAAATGTTCTCCGGGCCACCTGTACTTTGGTTTTTCTTCCCACAGTTCATTATGTCCATGAAGCCTACCACCATGGTTTTCTTCTGTTCTCTTTCTCTCTAATTAAATAACACCACTTAATTTGGCCTATTATTTTACATCAAGTCTTTTGTACATCTAATAATCTGCCGTTCTCATTTGGACCACATCTTTTTTGGAAAAGTGAGGTCAAAAAGAAAAAAAAGCACGCATCTTTACAGGCTTGCTGTTGGTCGTGCATCCCATTGCTGTTTACCTGTTGTGTGCCAGAATGATGCTGTTGGCTCAGGTTGTAACTGTGTGCAACCCCAAGACCTTTCTCTCTGCACCTCTGCCTCGCTCCTTCTCCTTCATCTGAGCAGGACTGATGCTTAATGGATTT
The DNA here is from genome assembly GCA_009806455.1 of Tetrax tetrax. Lineage (NCBI taxonomy): Eukaryota > Metazoa > Chordata > Aves > Otidiformes > Otididae > Tetrax > Tetrax tetrax. Next base: position 33,984 of record WHYT01017101.1, read on the forward strand.
CATCCCGATTTTCAATTAAAATCTGTAATGTGGTACAAAGACCTTGAAGTCTAATCTTGTTTTCCAGTGTGCCTACATCACTTTCCAGTTAGGCATCACCTGTAAATGGGATAAAAATGCTCTGTCTCTCACCAGCTAGACCTCCCCTGACCGTGTTGAGTAGCACCGGGCTGTGGGAACGCCCGCAGTACCCCACCAGCTCCATCTCCCCATTTCTGACACCAAGATTTTCTGACCTGCTTTTTGGTGATAGTAACCCACTCAGCTTGTATGTGGTTTACCAACAGTATGTTCCCAGCCTTGTTTGCCATAGGAGAGAGTGTTAACAGTCTCATTAAACTCAGTGCTGTGACATCAGCTGCTCCCCACCAGCCTGCTCTGTGGAGGCACAGCATCTGTGGTCAGAGAAACAGGGAAGGTGGGTTTGCCATGAGTCATTTTTTTTTTCAAAATCATTCTTGTTACTTATCTCCTCATTACCTTCTGGGGATTTGTAAATACGTGGGTTGATTATTTGTTCCTGGGAACTGAACCTACACAAGGAGAGCTGCATAGAAAGTGGAAGGTAAGCCGTGGTTTGCCCATTTTAGTTATTTTGGTTTCATTCTTTCTCCAAAATTTTGCAGAGGTAGTAGCAGGCAGTTCTGAAATTACTCTAAGAATTTCAGGAATATTTCATCAGGCTCAGCTCTTCTGAAAACACTTAATTCTTCTGCCCTGCTCTTTTCTGTAGCCTGAACTATTAGCCTTGTGTCAATGATGCTAATTGCATGATGTGGTTGATTGTAATTGTCTTTTTGCTGAAGAGTGAGGCAAAACAGCAACAAAAAAATTATTAACCAGTGTAGATTTTCAATATTACTTGCCATAAGCTTTTCTCCCTGTTTATTTCTCACCTTTGCTGCTGCTGGTCCAGGCAGAGCGCTTCCTTGGTGCTCTGCAATGCCCTGGCTGGATTTACCTCCCTAAGTGCCTTGGTTCTCCTGATTTCCTCCCTGTATGCTCAGGCCATTTTTTTTATTTTTTTTATTTTTTTTTTCAGTGTTTGCCCTTAGCACCAGTTGAACTAGTTTCTGCTTTCTCTGCGCTTTCACCTTGCGCCTGCGGACCGCTGGTGATTTGGGCAGGTGGCACTCTGTCCCTCCTTCCTACTTATGGAGTTGGTGCCTGCGCCATCGTTATCACTCCTTTGAGAAACTGCCATCTCTTAATTGCATTTTGCTCTTGCTCTTTGAGACCGCTCTCACGCATCCTGAGGTTGCTCTCCTCATTGTTTTTCAGCAGGCTGCCTTTTCATCTTTTTCACAGTCCAGCCCCTCCCCTGGCCCCACCACACCAGGGCTTTTCCAGCAAAACCAGGATTTGTACCTCCTTTTGCTGTCAGCTAGCACTGCTGAGTGTGACGTTTTCCTGGGACAAAGCTGGACTTTGTGCAGCTGGGCTTACCAGGTGTGGCGTGGTGCCCTACCATGGAGGAACGGTTTCACTCGCCGCAGAAGGTGGCAGTGGGTGCCCACCTGCGGTACCCGGTCAGCAGCGTGGTCACCACTTTGAAACGCAGTCTGGGACACAAAGCTGGTGTGTGCTCAGGAAATGTGCTCACTAGGAGCACCTGTCTTGTTGAGGCATTTATTGCACAAAGTGGTCAACAAGACCCAGGATTTGCTCTCCTCATCCACCCCACGCCAGCTTTTCCCAGGTCGAGGGAGCAGCGCTGCCCTGCCTGGAATCCCCAGAGAAAAACCCAGCACCAGCACCAAAGGTGACTTAATTCTCCCCTTCAGACAACACTAGGCCACGTTTCAGGCTTGCAGCCTCTGTAATGGACAAAGATCACCCAGCTGAGCGTGACTGGACAGTAAAGGGGATAAGGATGGACCCACCCCAGGCTGACGGGTGCTGCTGCCCCAAAAGGTTTTCAATGCCTTGTTGCTCAAGGTCCTGGTGCCCCAAGCTCAGAGCCTCCCCTTCCCACTGCAGACCGCACGCTTTCGTTAGCCCTTGGTATTAATGACCCAGGTGTCTGTATCCAAGCAGTTAAAGGCTTTGTTTAATTGTTCCTGCTTGCAATCTTACCTGTATCAGGAAAAAAGCTTGATTACCTCACTAATAACTTAGCCTTTTTCATGGGGCTTTTTTTTTTAGGTGTTTTTTTTGGGGGGTGTGTGTTTTTTTTTGTTTGTTTGTTTTTTTCCGCATTCTGAAGCCAGATGTCTCTTACTGAGCATTGATGCAGGGGATGGGAGTGAGGGGTAGGGGCGGTGGCAGTTTGGAGTGTGAAAACAAAAATGCCAGACATCAAAAAAGGAATTAAAGTGCATTTCCTATCACAGGCTTTGGAAAATAGTCATTAGGAAAGAAAATATTTGCATTCCACAGTAAAGTAACAGCAAATGTCACTGGTTTTAATAGCGCGCGCTGTACCTTGCCTGATTCAGTGCCCTTTGTCAACCGGAGAACAAACAAACGGGCACCTCTCCAGCCTTCCGCACTATCCAGCCACGGGAGGAGTGTTCACATTTATTACTTGACAGTAAACACTATTAGCATGACCTTTTTGAGACATTTTAAAGGAAAAATGGAAGCCCTTTTCCCCTTAGAAATACCTGAGCTTGTGGCTCCCTTTACAACACCTCTGTACCGTGCAGGGAACCCAAAACTGCCTGCAGCTGGCAAAGGCCAAAGGAAAATCCCTGTGCCCAGATCGCTCCGCGTTTCTGGAGGTGTTATCTGTGCTACGGAGCATGCGGCAGCTTGGGCAGGCGGGCCTGGAAAACAATCACAGGGGCTTACAAGTTTTTGCTGATTCCTCCCCCCAGTAACTTTCTATGAATGTTGTACACCAGTGAAGAGCATGCAAAAGTGACAGAAACCCTCTGGGATGTCAGTAAGTGCTCTGAGGAAGCAACTGCTTGAGTTCTGGTTTAGCTTCGTGCGCCGCCTAAGAAGTGTGAGGGGGGAGGGCAGGGTGAAATGGAGTAGGGGAGCAGCTGGTGCCGAAACTGGAATTTCAGGGTACGGAGGGCAGGGTCCTGCACTGCACGGGCTCTTCTTCAGGCCAAGGACAGGCCTCGCGTGGCACCGCGTGGGCACTGGTGACACTGTGTGTGGCAAGGAGGGAGATGCTCAGGCCCTGAAGACAATCGAGCTGTCATTGCAGAAACACAGCTGCAGTGCCAGTGCGTGGGGACACTTTACACAGGCATTGCCCAGCACCCCGACAAAGCCCTGTGCTCTGGAGGTAACAGGAGTGTCACCAGCCCCGTCCCTTCGCAGCAGGGACGGGAGGAGTTTATCAGCACATAGAAATAATTGTTATCTCTGCAGCTTCTCTCTCTTCTCTGTCCTTGGCACTTCCCTGACGCAGCTTAAGGGGGGGTTGGGGGGGGTGGGGAAACCTCAAAAAAAAGGAAAGAAAATAAAACAGTATTGAAACCTGCCCCCCACCCCGCATCCTCAGCCAGGTTAAAATTCCTCCATCTGATGAAACCTGGTGATTTGGGGTATAAACCTGTGCGTACTCAGCTGGGCGCAGGCGGGAGCAGCGGGGCAGCGGAGGGGCAGTCGCAATCCGGTAAGAGCTGCTCACTGCAAACCAGCCCAGCGTCTCCCTGTCTTGCTGGCGGCTCCTCACTGGAAATGAAGTGGTTTTGAACGGCGCGAGGTAGAACTGCCGCTGCTGGCAGATACCTGCAGATGCCAGCTTGTCGTGAGCCCAGTTAATGAGGGGGCTGGAAGGGCTTTGTTACCTGGGCTGAGAGCTACCGGCTGCTCAGGCAGTGTTTGCTGGGGAAAAAGTGCCTGTGTGTAAAATGCTTGCGTGTCACACGTGTGTGTGCACACGTGTGTGACAGGTGGCAGCAGCTGGCATGCGGCTTTTTCAGAAGGCAGAATACGCCATCTGCTAATGCTGACTGCTGGCCTTGTTTCCCTGGGGAGGGAGGTGATGGGAATACTCGTCTTTCCTCTAGGATGAGGTCTCCCACCCTGTGAAAAAAAACCAGCTCCCGGCTGTGGTCAGTGGTTTTCCGCTGTAATTCTGCGTGTGCTGCGGCGGGCGTGCTGGGCTGAGCCCGCCCTGCCGCTGGCAGTGCCGGTCCATCCTGCTGGAAAGGCATCTCAGCCCCGGTTGCTGGGGAAAGGGGCTATAAGGTGTATGCAGAAGAGATTTATTTTCAAAAAAAAAAAAAAAAACCAAAACTGGAGATTGAAAGGATGAAAAGTGGGTGGCAGCACATGCAGAGAAAGAATGAAGGAAAAGTAAATTGCAAGTATTAAAAAGGAGCAAGAGGGAAGGAAAATCTTCAGGCATCCTCTTAGAGGTCCTCCCCTTCTCAGTTTTTTTCTGTAGCCTGCAAGTCAAAGAATCACAGATTGGTTTGGGTTGGAAGGGACCATTAAAGCCCGTCCAGTCCAACCCCCCTGCCAGGAGCAGGGACATCTCCAACCAGATCAGGTTGCTTGAGTCCTTCGAGGGGACCTGTACTCTCTGAAAGCGTTTTTATTAGTGGCCTATTTTGTATGTTTGGACCTTTGACTTTCCATTTTACCTCTAGAAGGTGAAACTCAGAATCTAAGAGCTCTTAAATGGAAACAGCCTGCAACAAAAACTGCAGCGATCAAGGGCGGGTGCTGGAAGCTGGCAGGGCTGCCAGCCCTTTCCAGAGGGTTACAGCAGCTCAGGGGTGCAGATGAGCCTGCTGCCTGGGGATCCCTGCTCCCTGTCCTGGCCAATGCTTCCCAGCTGGGCCTCGTCTGCGCCCGCCCTGGTGCTTGTCATGCTCCTTCAAAGGCAACCATGTCTTTGCAAATCGAGCCACAAATAAGCATTTAAATTACCGCTGTAGTTTTTTTCCACACATCAAAAGCCATCAAAAGAGCAAGCAGTTGCATCCTAACAGAGGAACTGCTCTGTGGTTGTTCTGGTCCTTCCAGCTCTCTGTTCATGGGCAGCCCTCGTGAAAAGCCTCCTGCGTACGTGATGGATCTCAGTAGGGTTGTTAATCGCTGTCAACAGCTCCTATCATACGAAAACACGGTGCTCTTGGACGCACCATGTAATTCCGGGCTGCGCGTATTGCCCCCCTGCTGCTCATGCCTGTATTTATAACAACTCTAATTTTTGTTAGATTCAAAGAGCTTTTTGATCATACTTTTTGCTTTAGCTGCGTGGCGCAGTCAAATTGCAGTAGGAAAAACCTGTTGTAGCGTTCAGCGATTGCCTCCTGTGCAACAACCCGGTTATCTCGCAGGGGCACACTTTAACGTGTCTGAAATTGGGCATTTCTCATCCCCTGTGCAGACGTGGTTTGGCAGACAAGCTCTGTCAAGTGCCTTTGCTTGAGAAGTGAAGACTTGCGGCAAAAAACCTTTTAAAAGTATGGTTGCTTGAGAGCTAATAGATTGCTGGAGTTGGATCCTGCATCCCCATAGGGATAGCCATATTTGGGATGCCTTGTGGTTTTTCTTTATATGGAGTAAATACCATAACGAAATCATGATATTCTGTTTATTTTTATAAGGAAATAAAGAAGTGGAAGGGCTGCACTTTATTAGATAAAAGCTAATACAGCTGGGCCTGTAATAGGGTAATATTGTACAAATTCCTCAGAAAAACTTGATTAGATCCACGCGTGTTTTGGGCAAAACACAAACAGCACCTGGGGATCCGGTTAGGTAAGTGTGCTGCTTCTGGATAAACAAGCACTGATTTTAAAAGCGCATCGTGAGACAAAGAGAGATTTTAATGGTGAAGGAGATGAAGGGAGACGGCTTTGATGGAAAGGTGAGTGGAGAAATGCCCAGCCAGCTATAGCCAAGGTTTTTATCAGCATACGGGTGCTCTTACAATTAAACGTGAGCAGATGGAGATATGGAAATGGGACAGAGAGGCGCGTGAGGATGAGTCCGGCTCCCTCCTGCCCTGCTGCCTGCAACAGCAGCAGCACTGGACCAATTCCCCCAGTGTTCTGTGCTATTACAGGGTAATAATTCAACCTGCCCTCCCTCCAGAAAACCTTCTTTCCACATGTTTCATACAGAATCTCTTTCACCTGAGGCCAAAACTGAGTATTACAAAATTACTGTGGTTTTGCCTTACTAGGAAAAAAACCATGCCTTTGCTAAATCAGAAATGGAAGGGCTTGCTCCCAGCAGATCTCAGAGTCTGAAAAAAATTAAATGCGTCTAATGCTCGGTGTTGCAAATGTCTTGCTGAAGCCAGTTCCTTAGGAAAAGGAAGGTGAAGTATGAAGTTTGAAGAGCGAGGTGGGGATAGCGTAGGCAAAGTCTTTCAACCATCAGAAACTGCCTACGGAGAAACGACTGGCATGTTGTATATCACATCTTATTTTTCATTTCAGATTGTATTTTATGATCAGAGTGAACGACTACACCTTAGCTGTTCTGGTAACCAGAATAATGACCCTGTAACTTCAAAATTGTGCTAACAACGTTGGTTCAGTGCTTGGCACTATCTTCCATGAAGTGCACAGCAGCAAGCGATTGAGACAGGGAAATGTGGAGTTGCAAAGAAAATGTGAAATGGGGAATGGATATTCCTAGCTGTGTTTTAATGAGCCTTGATCACCTGCTAAGACATGCAGCTGAGACTGATGAGAAACCTATGAAAATTAACAGAGGGATCCAAACATCCTCTGTGACAGCCAGATGAACCTGGAGAAAGAGCAGCGTTAATGCCAGCATGTTGGGGGATTCACTCTGATGATATTATAAAATTCAGAGTATGTGATCCTGCCTCCCAACAGTCACCTTCTGCACTCTCAGCTTGCACTTTGCAGATTTGGGACCAAGAGTTTTCCTGTGCCCTGTCCCACCCCTCCTGAGGAGCTGCTGCGTGGCCCTGGGCTGGTCTGGGTGAGGCAGCAGCAGCTGCTTTATCAGGGTACGGCCCTACTCTGCAGCAGGTTCTCTTTGTTTCTTTGACGTGTTTTGAATTTTGCAGCTCAACAAAATCTTCCTGATAAAAACGTAGGGTCTGGCTCTTGGTAGCGTTGAAGATAAAGGCAAATAACTGCATTTCTTTCATCTTTGTGTCTTCTGCAAAAGCAATGTGCGTCTACTGGTGATGTTAATATTCATATTTCTGTGCTTTCCTCTATGGAAAGATGTTTCACTGAGTATAAGCCCTTGGCAAAATATAGTTGGAAAAAGTAAAAAGGGAAGAAAAAAAAAAAAACAACCCACCAAAACAAAACCCAACAAACAAACAAAAAACCCCAAAAAACCAACCCCAAACCTGGCTCTCAATTATTATTCTGCATGCCTCATTCATATGATTAGACCTCAACATTTCTTGTATTTCAGATTTTATAGCTGACCTTCTCCTCAAGCTTTTATCCCCCCATAAGTCATCTCTCCGTATCCCACCTGGCAGTCACCATCCTTTGGGCTGATAAATCCATCAGAGCTCATCCCCAGCCTGCTGCAGAGACCTCCAAGCACTGCAGGGCCTTCTGCCCTGCTCTGCCACAAAGACAAAGAAATATCTTTATAGGCAGCTGATGTATGTCTTCCCCGACGAGAAGCTTGCCGGTGCTTGGAGCTCCGATCTCCTGGTGTTGTCTGATCCAGCTGGATTGAACAGGAGTTCCCCTCACCCTGCAGCCACTTCCAGTTTCCTTGTTCCAATATTCAGCTCTTTTCTTCCCTGGCATCCAACCGCATCTCCCTCTCGTACCTTGTATTTCTCTCTCCATCACTGGAAATGCCTCCTCTTTGGCCTTTGTGTGCAAAGCCTGATGTAAGACTTGACATAAGGTGCTGAGTCCCCTCACCAGCTTCTGCTGAGGAAGATGTCTGCGAGGCGTGCTCTCTTTGCTCGCCTTTTGCTCCTGGGGAACGTGGTTGTATGGGATTGCACATGCAAGAACTCCAATGCAAACTCTAAACCCACATGTATGACAACAACAGTACACCACATGCTTAAAAGTTTAATGACGGCCTTTGAAATTGCGTCGATATCTCAAACTATTAGCAGTTTATAGTCAAGCTCTTCTTGCTAGAAAAAAACCTTGCCCATCCTGCCCCGCATCTCACTCTTTCTGCGTTAAGGGGGCCTCTCACTGACGATTGGTACGTGTCCTGTGGTCAATTAGTTTGCTTTTCTTTCTGCATGTCAGACTGAGGAATGCCAAGATTTCAGAACAAATTCTTGTTGTTAGATCTAGCACTTTTGACTCTGGACTTTCACCTAGAATATTCTCTCTCCCGAATTTTTTCTTCAGGTGGCTCATGTCTTCCATGTTAGGACGTCCTTTTGCTTTTAAAAATCAAACTAATGATTATGCATATAATTTTTCTTATTTTTTTTTCCTTTTGAATGCTTCTGGGTACGTACTAGATGCATATATATATAATGTCAGTAAGAGTCAGTGATGTTCTCAAGTTTGGGGACTTTTTTTTAACTTCCCTTTTTAAAATCAAGTGGAAACCATGTACTTTATTACAGTATTTTCCTCTGATTAGTTCCCACAAATGACTATGTCAAGAGCAGTCAGCTAGTCAGAGCGTGAATCTTCCCAGCCATCAAAACAAACTGTGGTCGTTACGAGCCCAGGACAATTCAAACATAATTTAATAACGGCACCTAAATCCTACTTGTCAGGTGGCCTGACACCAGGATCCCAGGAAATAACGAGCCTGTGTCGGCAGCCGGCGCGGCAGAACGCTCTCTGTTCTCCCCTCTAATTGCGGCGAGCGCGGCTTGACACGCACTGACCTTTCCGAAAGCCTCGGGAGCCGCTCTGCTCCCAGCGTCTTGCTTCCCGCGCTCGCTTTGCTCCCTCTGCTTTGTTAGGCAGGCGCTGGAGAGGCGGGTAATAAAAGGTGAGGTTTAGATCAGTCACCGTGCAACAGCGCAGAAAACCAAAAATCAATCGGCTGGCTGCTAGGATAATCCCTAACCACGGATTTCGTGCGCTGCTGGGCTGGGGACGGGAGCGTGCTCTACAGTTAATTGCAGGAAGGTGAGGTGTGTGCTCCCAGCGCTGTGAACAGAGATCTGCGCCCGGCATCATCTTTATTTCGCCACTCCCTCCTCACCTCCTGAAGTGGATGACTGGGTGTGGGTGATCGTCAAGTGCAGTAGGAAACCCTGAGTATCCACCTTGAGTCACCAGTTAGAACCATTATATACTTTATATTGGTTGTACCAGTGTAATACTTAGAAATTGAAGGTGTTTTCCCCTCGCATAGCTGAAAAAGGCTGTGCAGACTCAACTTGTTCCCTGGCTGTAGCATGGTACTCCTCCAGAACTGGTCCCAAACATCCCGGTACAACCGGTGAGCCAGGCAGCCCTCGCCCCTGCAGTCCCTGCCCATGCTGGCGCAGGTACGAGCCTAGCCGTTTTTGGAGCAGAAAGTTGCCAGGGGATTTCCTGCTGGATGAGGTTTTAAGCTGAAAAAAAAAAAAAAAATTCCAGTATCACAGTTTGTAAGAAATTGTATTTGCACTGAAAATGCACTCCTCTAGGCCTAGTTTTATTCTCGCTGCAGATCTGTCACCTAACGAAGAATCAAGCCAAAATCTGACTGATTCTTTTAATATAAACTACGCCCAGCGTTGGTCCCATGGGAGAACAAACCGTGCTCAACGGATGCCTGTGTGTTCACTGTCTGTGTGTGCCTTGCTGTCTCCAGACAGCCCTCGAGCTGGTCTTTCCACCGTTTGCTGTCTTTCCACCGTTTGCTGTAACTCTGTAATCTGGTCCATGCGGCCCAGCCCCGTCGCCCACACCGATATCCACGCTGTCGTTATTCATAAAGCGCTCTGCGTGTACATGGCAGAGGCCAGGGAGATTGTCACCGTTCCCGATGTACATTGCGTGAGATATAGCCTTTCACAGCGTACAGCAAAAAATAAAGGTCACAGACGGTGACATATCTGCAAACGCGATTTATGAATCCTGCTTTTTGAGATGTATATTCATATCCATCTAAACGTAACACAGCAGTAGCGGCCTACAGGGTTTTTACATGCTCCCTTAAGCACAACTATTTATTGAAAATGAAAAGAAAATGTTGCATTTATCGCACTTCTATCAGTGAGGAATTAATTAAAATGGCAAGGCGCACCTACAGGAGAGTTACGGCTGTATTACTTCTCAGGACCCTGCTATTAAAAATACAAAGCAAAGTTATTAGTATTGGATTTATTTACTATTAAACTTGCTGTTCAAAAAACTGCTCAGAAAGCCCATAAAGTTGTGCAGTTACTAATAGGCAATTTTAAGACAACTGGGTAACTGAAGTGTGAAAGGCTGAAATACTGGAAAGGTCAGATGCCTCAGAGATTTGATTTTCTATCCAGTGGAAGTCGTAATGACTAGTTTAATTATCTGGCACATTGGTTCAATGAATCCAAGGAAGTTAGAAATTGCTATTTTCTTGGATAAATAATTTGAAAATAAGTTGAATTGTTAAACTAATCATTGACTACTTCAAAAGGTCTCCGCTGGCACTCTCAGTTCAGCAGAACGAAAATACGAGCTGAAGCCTCATTGAGCTACAAGCACTTAATTGGAACATGTTTGAGCAAGTTTACTTTTTCCTTTCCGATAACTAGACCATGATGGATATAAACAAGCCTTGGAATTGAAGTTGGTCACAGCATTAATTGGGAGCGATTTATTCAGCACATGGCAGCCTCTGCTCCTTGCTGTGCCGTGGTGGACGTGGCTACGCCCTGGTTATATCTCAGCCTTCGGTCTGTGGGTTGCCTGCAGAGCATCTGCCTCTTCTCCTCAGCCCTGCTCGTCCCCTCTGCGGTGTCTCAGCACCGGTGCCACTTCTCCCAGCCCTGCTCTCTACGGTGTCGGGAGGTCGTGGGGATTCTGTCAGCCCTTGCACTCTCCTGGGTGAAGGCAGGGGTAATCTGAGGGTGCTGCACAGCTTGGGGAAAGGGTTGTTGAACTGGTCTTTGCTGAAGGTGCTCCCCTGCTCCTTGCAGGGGAGTTGGATTGGATGGCCTTTAACGGTCCCTTCCAAGCCAAACCATTCTATGATTTGATGATTCTGTGATTCTAAATAACCTGAATTACTGGACAAGTTTGTAGTACTGCAGCATCAGAGCATGACACCGTGCTTGTTGGGCTTTCTTAGCTTTCCCATAAGAAAATGTTCTCCTTATCATGTGATGGAAAATATCGTCCTGATGATACTAAGGTCCTTGAAGATATGACAGCTGCTGATTTTAAGGTGATTTCAGCCACCATTAGACAGCAAAGACTTTCCGAGGAACTTGGTCTAAGTGATTGCTCCAGGTCTGGCAAGGAGCCCATGCAGGATCCCGTGTCCCGTTTCTTCCAGTTCTTCTCAGTCCAGAAAAAGGTATTCTGTATCGGCACCAGAGGAGTGGTCCACATGTAAATAATATTAGGAGTTGTTCAGTCTCTCCATTGCCTGGATGATTGTGTATAGTTGTATCTGGTAGAGAATTTCCCAGAACAGTTTTCATAGGTGGATAAATTCGCTTAAATGAGTGTTTTCCTCCTGGTTAACAACACGGCTTTATTTTGAACTCCTTTTCCCAGTCAGTGGCACGCAGAACTGGGATAGCGATACAAGGGGTGTGGAAGACATCCAAAAAGCTCTTGAAATCCAGCGGATGAGTGCAGCGTAGCCATCAGTACTGAGGATTTTCACAGCCTCCCCCGAGATCTGCAGCGGTGTAACTTCTGCTGGTAGTGTCATTGTTCTGCATGGGAACACCAGTCTATTTCTCACTTGAGCAAGCAGGCACAAAGGAGCACCATCTGATGTAATTTATCTGGGCTTTCAAAACGTCTTCAGCCAAGTCCCAGAACACAGAGCAGGAATAAACGGCCGTTTGACTGTGGCGAAAGGTTAACGGCAGGGTGTCCAGAGATTTCCGTGTGGGGACCGCTGCTGTCCGGCATGCTAATTAATGATGTGAGGAACATTTGCAGGTGATAGAGTTATTTAGATCAGCCCAAGCTGCAACTCTCTGGTCTAAAGGGGCCCTAATGAAGCAAGGTGATCAACAAGATGACAGCAAATAAAACTCAGTGTTGTGAGATACGACTTACGTAGGACAGAATAATTTGGAAAACTCATCAGTCTGGAACTGATAGTGACATGAATCATAGAAATATTGTTTGGAAGGCACCACTGGAGGTCATGCCACCAAAGCCCCAGCTTGAAGCACTGGAGCAATTCACACGTGGCTTTGTCTAGGTGAGTTTGGTAGTCTCCAAGGATGGAGACTGCACCACCCTTGGGTACCTCTTCCACAGCTGCTACCCCAACACCTTCTCTAAAGCCTCCCACACTGTAACTCATAGCTGCTGCTCCTCACCCTACCAAGGAGGGTCTGGCTTTGCAGCCACCCTTCAGGTGGTGGTAGGCTGCTGTTAGATGTACAGCCCCCTCTTTGTAGGTGATGTGCTCTTGGCCCCTGACCACGCAGGTAGATGATGGCCGGAGTCTCTAGTTTCTCCGTATCCTTTCTTGTTGATAGCAAAACAGCTTGTGGGACTTAGGTCAAATGTCATTAAAATATTGGGCAAGACCCAACTTATTTTTTACTAGATCTTGTAGGAACTTTTAACTGGAAATGTTTTGACACAAATAGCTTTTTTGATTAATCAGTGTTTCTAAAATGCCTGCCTAGAGTTATCTTGGCCATGTGCCGTCCATCTGTGCGAGTGGTCGGGAAAGGATGAGGTGCCCAAGCACTGGGATGAGTTATGCACGTCGTCTGAAGTCAATTACCCATTTTGCCTTCAGGAATGAGCACCGTCCTGCTGCAAACCAGCAATCTCAGCAGCAGTAGCCAACCCTTCCCAGACCCCAGCCCCTTCTCCTGTCCACCTAGGCTGTTTAAAAACTGCCTTGTTCTACTGACCATCTCCAAATACACGCATTGGGCTGGGAGGGGGGCTCAGCCCAGGCCCATCCATGTATGGGCAAGGTGCCAGCTGGCCCCACCCCACCGCTTGTGCCCAGCCATCCCTGCTGCCCCAGCTGTGGGACCCAGCTTCCCTGTGCCTTATCCGCAGCCGCTTCGGCTGCTGCTGAGATTAATGCCTGTGCCGCGGGAGGAAAGGGTGAGTGGGGCAGTTAGAATAAAGAAATTAACATGACTGGTTTTAAATGGCGTAGGACTTTGGTGGCAGGTTTAAAGGTGATCAGACAGCAGACGCAGCACGCTGAATATTGATTTTTCTGTATCGCAAGTACTATTTTTGTGTACTTGACTGCCAAATAAACAAAACCTACAATACAAATTAAGGGGGCATATCCAATAAATTCCATGTTTATAAAATAGCTGGAGTCTACAGGGCAGATTAATTATGGATGGCAATTAATTTGAGCTGCTAACAGCTAAAACCATGAATATTTTAGCAGAAGTCCACCTACAGCACCGACTCTGGAAATTACATCCTATGTTCCAGTCCCTGCTTTTGTTCTCAAAACACTGCTTCCATTTGTGATGGGAAGCAACAACACCACAATAATCACACAGCGCCAAGTTTTCTGCTTCTCTGTACGCCAGACGAGTCGTCCTGTTTGTTTTGTATTACAGCCTTATCAGAACGGATCTCGTGATAGGATTATAATGCATGTAAAACTTAGTGAGAAAGCACTATATAAATTTTTAATATAATTTTCTATTGAATGCTCATGTTTTGTAGTGCACAAAGGCAAATTATTAACTGTTTTATGCTGGAGTGCATAGTTGCTGCTTGGATTGCTTTATCTCTGTCATCCAAAACTCAGTGTGATGAGAAAACACTTACTACGTAATTTTGTGAATGTTGTGCCACGTACAAGCTATGTGAAGATTGCCTATAGTATGTAATTGTCTGCTTTTCCATTTGAATTTTTATTTCATCCTGCTGATTGCCAAATAAGACAAGATTTTCATAGAAATTAATCGTTTTGCATCACGTGGTTCTTCAAACGCAGGAGTGAAATACCAGTCTTCTGTCTCATCATGTGTGTCTGAAGGTCAAAGGAGCTCAGAAAGGTAATTTTTGTTTCTCAAAACATACTAGCCCAATGATCAGGGTTTACTGAAATCATATTTGATAGTTATTGAAATTGTCTTTCTGTTTCATATTTTTCTATTTTGGAATTCATTGCAAACTGGAGAGTCATAATGCCTAGATAAGTAAGGGTTTGCTAGCCATATCTAGACTTTATTTTATGGGAAGAGCGTCCCCTCCCCAGCCCATCCGTGCAGTTCTGCTCTTTTTGTGGGCCGTCGTGGACAGACATCCATCAGGGAGCTTAACCACCCTGCTGGGAAGATTTAGAAGCGAGGTACTGAACATAATGTCATAAAGTGCAAAATCATGACGGACGAAAACACCATGAGCATTCCAGAACAAAATATGAGCCTTTTTGGCAGTCCCATGTAGCAGAGCTGTAAGGCAATTAGCCGCACAACGCTCAGCCGCAGTTGGGTTTGTGTGAACCTGGAGCAGCAGACATCGGTAGGAAGGAAAGAACAGTGACTGTGACACTTTCTTCTGTTTCCCTGAGAATTTTGCCATTGTGCTGGCTCATCATTTGTAAGAAAAAGGCATGAAAAGAAATTGCCTAGGTGTGGAGTGGTCTAGCCTGAGTTGATCGTTAATTAAGAGGCGGCTGCTCTCAACAGGGGAAACCAACAGTATCAGAACAGCAGATGCAACAGACCTTGAGGAAAAGCACAGAGAAACTCTTAGTTGGGAAATAATCCATCTCTGTTCCCAAATACTCTGACAGTGTTTATTCATCCCCCCTTGAGCCAAAGTGCTCACACTGGGAGCTGAGGAATTGAAGAGAAAATGAGCACCAAGGGTAGGTCATGGGGAGGGGATCCACCATAAGGGCAGGAGGCTTCCTCAGAGGGATGGGGGAGGAGACCTGGGGGGAAATGAGATTTAGAGAAGTTCATGGGAGGAGGCTGAGGTTCTTATAAGGAAAGGAGGAAGTGTTTTTTCAGGTATGCCTTTTGGGTTGAGTGAGCACATCATGTTAATGTATTCCTGCTTTTGGAGAAGGGACCAGTCATTCAAATCACCTGCTTTTGTGGACTTGCAGAGGGGAAAAAAATCTGAAGGTACTAAAGAGTTGTGCTTCTTGGGAAGGCTCAGGGAGACATAGTCTAAAAAGGCCATAATGTGTTTTGTTCATATAGATTTCACTGTTGTCTCCTTTCTCTGTCTCCAGCGGGACGCGGTCAGGGGAGAGTAAGAGGTGTCCACAGTGTGGTCAGGGAGAGGATGACCCACCAGTGGGAAGCCCGAGGGGAGCAGTTGTCAGAGAAGAACTGGGAGGAGAGGACACAAATGGAGAGCTTTGCTGTGCTTCTGACCCAGTGATCAAAGTACTGAAGATTAGAAAACAGCTGCAGCGGCAAAAGCTTCAGGGTCATTTTTACAGCCAACTGGCCAAGTTGGAGACGTCTGTAGGTGTCCTACACAGAGAAGGACGAAGGTAATGGCAAAGTTGCAGCCACGCGGCTCTGTCCTTCGGAGTCCGCAGCTCTGTGCCCTCTGCGATCGAGCAGGCTGGTGCAATTACCCTTGTGTTAATCACAGCCCTTCCCCACGCTCAGAGCAGAACTTACTGAGGAAGGGGAAAAGTGCAGCTCATGAATATTAATGGCTGGTATTTGCACGGGCAGGGCCTGGCTATGGAAACACAAAGGCATAAAACAGTTTTAGAGGCTGCTTTGTTCTCAGACGCAACGCTGTTACTTGACAAGTCTTCTCCCGTAAAAAAGCAGGCAGAAGAAGGAATATAAATAGCAGGAGTAAAGGTCAGGCTGACTGCTCCCGTGTACATCAAAAGCTTAACATTTTGGAGAAGACATAGAACGTCTCCCGCGCTCAGTTTCCAGCCCTGGCTGTAAGGGATGAGGAGGGATGGTGAGGGCTGTGTTTCTTTCATGGCATCTACAGGAGAAGTGCCCAGAAACCCTGCCGCAGCTGTGCCACTCTCAAGTTTTGATTACTGTTCATGGAGGACTTCTCCAGGAAAATGAGAAATGAACGGTTTTGTATCACAAGGAACAAGTAAGGCACATCTAAGGCAGTAAAGTTCATAATCCAGATTGTAAAAAGGAAGTTGGCTTTGTTAACGCTAATTTAATTCAGATTCTGAACTCTTGTCTGAGAAGAAAAGTCTTCCCTACGAATGCTTTGCATGCCCAACTCTTTCAGCTGTAGAATAAGAAAGCTTCTTTTCAGATTTTTTGGTTAAAGCAGATTAGATGAGATTTAATGGTCTTGATTTATTTGTTTACATATTTATTTGCTTTTTAAACCTAAGGGTAAAAAACATGGGCAGATTTTAAGTTCTTTCATCTCCAGGAACTGTAATTTCATTTTAAACCTTTCTTATGTAACACAAAGCAGCAAAATTGTGATTCCCTTTTCCTTTTAAATAGCCTTCAATATTTATTTCATGGCATTAAAAAATTTGATCCTGCGGCTCGACACGCAGCAGATCAGTCAGTTACAAAGCCAGAAGGAACTTCTGCTTGATACCAGCCATAAAGCTTTCCTGAATTAATTTATATTTTATCTCGAGGGTGTCTCTTAAAGTCCAGTTTTGATTGGATTACCATTGACATTGACTCTACACAATACTCATATGTTTTAAGGTGATAAATGTATTTAAAAAAAAATAAAAATCATCTTCCTTTCCTCTTGAAGCCAAGAAGTCCAAACGCTGCCAGGAAACCCTGTTCTACTTTGCCCTCCTCAAACTGAGCACACTGAGATCCCTACATGGCCCTGGGGACCACCATATGGATGTCCTCGACTTACCAGCACAGAAGAGGACCTGGTACCCTGCAGAAGTGATGAGTGCAGAAGCTTCCTTCCCAGCACTCTGTTTGCCTCTCTATGCACTCACAAAATTTGCACCAGCTTTTGCGGCTGAGATGTTGGTTGGAAGCCATGTTGATGTTCATGTCCCAAGGACCCAAAGTCATACTCGGAGCCATGGTGTTCACAGTAAAATCCCCTAGTTCCAGAAGTGGCCTAGTCCTTTTTTCTCCAGCCTGGGATGTCAAAATTGGCTTTTATAATTGACTTTACCTTTAGATTAGTGATTTGCATACGCCAACCTGACCAACAACCTGGAGAACTCTGCTATCCCATCATCCCCACAGTCCTTGTGCCATCTGCAGGCTTTACAGAACATGATTTTATGTTCCTTCCCAGGCCATTGATTGAAACGCTTAATAACCTGGGCTGAAGACCGGTTCCTTGGTACCCCATTAGCGATGCACCGGTACACAGACCCCAAAGTCACAGTGCCCCAGAGACCTACCAGCCAGTTCTACATCCACATGAACTGTGCCATGCTGCAGAGCTGTTCTGCCATCCTACTGAAACACTGTACTGCGGAAATCGGGAAAGCAACCCTTTGCTTCTTACGTTAAAGTCTAATGGATGGGGCTAAGCCTTCCTGCGGGAAATGCCTGTGACGGAGGTAAGGAAGCCTCAGGTTTCAACCGTGTCCCTTTGCATTTAACACATAGAGTGGTAGTGAGGGACTGGAAGAAATAAGGATTAAAGTCTGTAAGGAAGAGAAGAACCTCTACGTATTTTCGCTTATTTTCAGGAAAGCAAGTTACTTTTGCTGTGTTCAGGACTTCTGCCTTTGTATGCCAAAAAAAAAAAAAAAACCAAACTGATTAATGCCTAAATCATTATACAACGTCATTTACATAATATATTTGTACGCTATGTTATGTATTTAGGACTTTTTTTTAGGATAAACTTGTTTTAAAAAATTGTTAAAATACGTTGAAGCAAATATTTTTTTCAATAGTTTTCCTATATAGAATAGAAATCTTGGGCATCTCAGTAACCATAAGGCACTTCTTTTTCCAAGTTAGAAACGCAAAATATTGAGATTAATATTCAGGTAGCCATAGAGAGACCAGAGATTTAAAACTCCAATCAATATAATCCAGAGACTGACATTTCAGATACCGCTTGCTTGATACTGCCAAAATCTACATGTCTGCCTAAGCATTAACATTTTATGATTTAGTGTGTAACAGTACTGATGCCTGTTTCTTATACTGCCTGATAGAAAACACGGTAACTTCTTCTGGAATCTGGACTGAGGATTGTGTCCAGAAGTGGTGGCTACCCCATCCCAGGAAACATTCCAGGCCAGGTTGGCCGGGGATCTGAGCAACCTGATCTGGTTGGAGATGTCCCTGCTCCTGACAGGGGGGTTGGACTGGGTGGGCTTTAACGGTCCCTTCCTACCCAAACCCTTCGGTGGTTCTATGAACCTGTAGTGTCGAAGAAGAGGAGAAGAGATGTTTCACATCTCATACTCTGTGGGAATAACATTATCAACCAAGCTTAGAAATGAGAAGATGAATGGTTCGAGAGGCTGAAGTGTGGAGAAGGCGTTCTGCTCTTGAGCAGGAGGTGATGGAGGCTACAATGCCTCATTTATCTCTTAGGGTTGTGATCAATACGCCATTTATATTTACTTCCACAGTGTCAGAAGTGTGGACCAAATCCTTGAGAAGTGCCAACCAGACAATTGTCTTGGGTATGATTAAATGAAATAATTAAGTAGGGCCTATTCCTTTTTAATCAAATTGCATCAGAGCTCCTTCCATTACAGAAAAGATGATTTGGTTCAATTAGCTCTATTCTCAAATGTGAAGCACTCTAACATACTTTTTTCTTTTGTTAAATTAATTTAATTTAAAAAAAGCTATTTTTATGAAACAAGATACTGTAGCTTCAATAAATGAATTTTCATATCCAGAGTACTTGGGTAAAAAAAGAAATGAAAATAAATTTGATATGTAAACCTCAGAGTATTTCTATTGTTGCTCATGCTCTGAGGTTATATTTTTAATTGCATGTAATAAATATAACTTCATTAATTAGAAATTATCTGGAAAGGAAAGAGAATTTTCTTCTTTTTTATGGTGTATGGAGGCTTAAAACAAAATTACTGTTCCTAGGGGGAGGTACATCTAATCTACCTGTCTTTTTTTTTTTCTCTTAGGCTGGCAATCAAATCAGGAATATAAAATCAAGAGTATAAAAGCCTTTCTTGCTCGTGTGGTGTTTTGGTTTGGTTTTACAATTGGAGAAGCAGGTTGTTAGCCTTTAGCTGAAGGAGATCTGAGAAGTTTCTTATGTAATTATTTCTTGGGAAAGTTCTTCCCCAAGGTTTGTGATGGGAATCTCACTTGCCAACGAAACCAGGATATCTGTGCTTTGTAATATTTTTTTCCTTGTATCAGATTTTTATATCTTATTTCTCACAAAGTGACAACATTAATTTCTATTCTGTAAGATGACTTCCGTATACAAAATACTAACTTGGAGGTAATGATGGGATCAAAGATTGAGGACTTAATTGCAGGAGGTAAGAAAAAGGGAGATAATAAGACACAGCATCTTTTTGTCCTTTGTTTCACTCTAAAATTTAAAATGAGGAAAAAAAAATCCAGATTTCAGATATTTTCACTGGAGGAAACGTTTATCAGCTGTACAGGACAAGCTGACTTGACCCACAAGTAATACAACTAAGCTGTTCAAATTTTAACAGATTTCATACTGTGAGTGAGAAAAACTTCACATAGGTTGGGCTGCGTCCTCATTGATCTTCTCGCCAGAAGCTCCCCTCTGCCACAGCACAGCTCCCACGCTGGGAGCAGACCTGGCACTTGTTCTGGGCGGCTTTGTCAGGGACCATTGGGGTGTTGGAAGCGTGGGAAGACTGGAGACCAGCTGGGCTCGGTCAATGCAGGAGGGTCAGGGCTCTCACAGATGGAGGTCTGGTGGCTCCAGGTCATTGCCTGAAGCCCAGCCAAGTGGTAATGGAGGATGAATGAGCCTGTGTGATTTCTGCTTGTCTCCAGCTGCTTTCTCTTTCCATCTGCCGCTGGGGAGAGGTGCTTCCAAAGCACAATAATATGTCATTTTCTTTCTCCCTAACAACTCAAAAAATTTCATCTCCTGTCTCATAATGTACATCTTAATTTTTGTATAGACATTTCTCAACCAAGAATCTAGACACGTGCTTTTATGCTTGTTGACAAAGAGGAGCAATTTAACTTGGCTTTTATCTGAAGGTAAACATAAAAAGAATTTGAATTCAGGTCCCTGGGGCACAGCCATGCTGTGGGAATGCCTCCTCAGCCAGGGCACAGCATGGGGACACAGGCGGTAACTTGCTACCTTTTCCCCAAATTGTTATATCTCACTGATGATGGTTTTACCATTTCTTCCTCCCCAGGAAGCCACGAGGAAGGCGCTGGGCATCGTACATCACCGGGGCCACGCAGAGCCCTGCATGACGTGCGCCTCCCGCCTGCGTGATGGCTGCCGTGCACAGACAAAGCCAAAGGAAGGCGTTTCCAGACCCAAACGGCTGGAGGTATTTACCTGTGGTTTTGAATGCAAAATATTCTGCTGTTGCTGTGAAACTGAGTTTAGGATCAAATAATCTCTTCCTAAAACTTCAAGGGTTTTTTTATATTCAAGAAAAATCTCATTAGGCTTCAGTTTCAAACCTCTTCCTGCCTCATTTGTTTTTTGCTATCATAGACATCAAACGCAGTAAGTTGGTTACCTGGGAAGATAAATGCGCTTATGCACTGGGCTCCTGCAATCTGGAAAAAAGAAATACACAAAATCTTGGAGAATATTCTGGAGAAAAATACTCAACCTTTCATTCATTTAAAAATAATACAAACTCCTGCTCCTCTGAGATCTGGAGACGTGCAGCTCCACAGCTGCTCCCACCGCGTCTCAGGGCGTGCAGGCGAGGGCTGCTGTGATGGAAATGGGGAGGTGGGGATCACGCCCACCCTGCTTCCCATCCCCAGTGCTCCCTCCTGCTCCTGCACTGCCTCTCTCATTGTGCTATCCAAACTGCTGATGAACAGCAAAATTATTTGGAGGAAAAGGAAAAAATATTAAACAAATGTTAGGAAGTGTAGGATTTTTCTTTGTCCTTTTCCATCTGGTTCAGCAGATCTCATCATCAGAGTTCATCTAAAGCTGCGTTCATACTTAACACCCGAGGCACGAGTATGCATCTTTCTCTACCTTTTTTTTTAACTCTGTTACAAATACTACAGAAAAAGGTGGTGTCTTTGATTCGAGAGCAAAACAAAATCTACACCTGGGTTTAAGAGGGAATTAAAAAACACTAATAAAAAAAGGCAAAAGTAGAATATAGGGAAATGTGCAAATCCACAGCTAGGCAATCAGGGCAGATGAGAGGCTCTTGTGTCCGTAGAAAGGGGTGGCAGTGGGGTTACTCAGGATGAGGAGGGATTCTCTCTGAGTAAATAAAACCTCAGCAGCGCTATGGGGCTGCTCTTCCGCACAGACCAAATGTATGGGGCACAGAGGTTTGGAAGCCCTAAATGTGTACCCTCACTCTGTGTGGGAAGAAACAGGGTGATTTACTCATGTCTCACTGTGATAATTAAATGCTTTCTATTCTGTCTGAAACTGGGGAGGATGTTAAAGAGCAACTGCTAACCATTTCTGAATCAGCAGGACCACACAATTTGCATCTAAGGTCGTTAAAAAAGGGCCAGGAATCTCCGGGAGCTGCTAACTTTGAGGATTTGTTTGTCTGTGATTGTTAACAAATCATGGAACACTGGGAAAAGTCTGTGGGAACAGATAACTAATGCCATGTCAGTGTTTAAAGAAGGCCCTGGAATGTCCTGAAGTGCCAGAGTCTGATGTGAGCGATGGCGATGGCTTGTGGCAAGGCTGATATTGGAATATCTAACACGTGATCGGATGATATCCCTTATTTGATTATCTAATCAGTTTGATAAGATGTTATGATGTAATCAATACCGAGTCACAAGGTTGCAGTATAGTTATTACCAATCAGCCTTGATTAACAGAAAGAGTTTTCTTAACTTTGGTTCAATTTTGGCCGGTATCTCACAATGACAGGCAGGGCTCTGAGCGACCTGATCTGGTTGGAGATGTCCCTGTTCCTTGCAGGGGGGTTGGACTGGGTGGGCTTTAACAGTCACTTCCCACCCAAACCCTCCTGTGATTCTGTGAAAGGTAACCGAAATATCTGAAATACGCGTAGGAGTTTTGTGCTCGTACTGCTGCAGCGTGCAGAGCCACTTCAATACACTTTGAAATGTGAAAACAGCAAATAAATAGCAAATACATTTAAATAGTTGGCAGTTCTGCAGAAAGAGTTTTTCCAGTGGTTTTCTAGGGACCTGCCCTTTGCCCAAGGCTAATCAATAACTTCACCAAAAACATAAACCTGATCTCCCTAAAAAACCTATCTTGCTAAGAATTTGTAAATAGGCAGTGCTAGGAAATGTCCCGCACCTCAGGCTTGAATTCCACCAGGAGACAACAGGAGGGAAATTACAGCTGGAAGAGTGGGACCTGCCACAGTCCGTGGCAGAGCTGGCAGGAGAATTTAAGTTGTCTGATTTGGACACGGGCACTTCCAGTACAGCCAGAGGATGCTGATCTGGCTGTTGGTTGAAATGCAGAGAGATTACGGGCGAAATTTTGCTCCCACAGGTCTAACAGGGCCACTATAACTCCAGAGAAGTTCCGAAGTGAAGGAGACTTGAAGGATCAGCTTGGTCATTGGTTTAGGGACAGCATGGGCTTGCTCTCAGATCTGTCAGTCTGGGGCCATGGGTCCTGAATTTCATTCTGTGTTCTGTTCCAGTTGGGCTGGTGCCCACACAAAGCCCAGGGAGGTGATGGATGCCCTTTCCCAGAGGGCCTTTTCCTTCAGGTCTTTGCATTTGCAGGTCATCACTAAAAGCCCTGCACACACATTGTGAAGGCAACTGTGCCGCAGGGGGAATTGCTCTGCAGCTCCATCTCAAGCCAGCATGAAACCGGCACTCTCTAAGGCTACGCAGGGACTCGCTTTTCTCACCATGTTTAAGGAAACATTTCTCTTTAAACCTCTCAAAAATACTTCAGAGTGTTGGCTGAGTTGCACGTCATGTTGACTAGAAAAGTCCAAGTGCTTCAAGGTATAACTGCTACTCTGGTGTAGAGCTGGATGTGATCTTTTATATCGCACATCGTAGTTGTCTAAAAATAAAAGGGTTTTGGAAGTGTTTTCTGAGACAAAGATAATGATGTCTCAAGATCTCAGCAAGGAAGTGAGAAACTTAAGTTAGCAAAAAGAATGAGTAAGAAATAAAAACATTAAATCATTTATTAAACAACACCTAAAGGAAAGGATGAGCCCTTTGAAAAATTCCTGGAGTCCAACAGTACCACTGCTGAATAAGAGTCTCTTGAGTTACTGAGGCACTGGCATGGGTGATATGTCAAGATTTAATGGGAGAATATTCCCTTGGGAGTACCAAAACAGGTTTTAAAGGCACTTTTTTTTTTTTTTTTTTTTTTACTAGAGCTTTTTAAATATTGCTGATGAGCAAGTAATGAAATCTTGAACGTCAGCCCTCCGTGGCCAAAGGGCAGGGAGGGGGCAGCAAGAGGCGGGTTAGTTCTCTCAAACGTATTTAGCATTGAACAGTTGCACAGCTTTCTGTTTGAGAAGCTGATTGTGAATTCCGGAAGGGAGGCTGTTGAACACCTTGTTCTCGCAGCGGTTCCCTGTGTCCCTTTGCCAGTGCTCCCCCGCCCTGCCCCTGGCTGCAGGGGTGGCCCTGCTCCCCCTCTGCCGCATCCCCAGCCTTGAATTCCCATTGGATTAACAGGGCTGGAAATGCATTGTGCTAGACTTCGACCAATTATTTCCTTACGAAACGGGAACTGAAAAAAATTGGTTTCTGTCACCGCTCAGTAGTGCAGTGGTGGAACCACTTGCACAGGCCCGAGGGGCTCCAGGAGCTGGAGCCTGGCCACTCCAGCTCCATTCCCTTCCCTGCCTTTTCTGGGAGAGCCGATCCTGCCCCTTCCTTTCGGCTGGCAGCCTGCAGCAGTGGGGAATGTTTTCTGCTCTACATATTGCTTTCCTGTCTTTGACTCAAAGTCAGAATATCTGGGGGCTGTATATCTAGTGTCTTACTTTTAATTAGCTCACTCTTTTCTACAAGTCTTCATTTAACTAGACTGAACCAGCAGTAACCAAGCCCCTGATGTGACCCTGTCGTCCCACAGCTCACCCCGCTGCCGCAGGAAGGTGTTCCTGGGAAACTCGATGCCTTTTGGTGGTGGAGCTTTGCGAGCTGAGGGGAAGGTGAAGGGAAATGGGCTCCGAGAAGCCCCACGGGACACAGCTGGGACATTGCCGTGCTGGGGAGCGCTGGTCGCGGATTTAGCAGTGGTAGGTGCATTTCGGTGACGCTTTTCCCCAAGCCCATGCTCATGATGTGGGCATGGAGCAGGCCTCGCCCAAACTGCACGTTTGTGATGGGTGTTTGATTCAGGTACTGCAGCCGGGGAAGCAGGGCTGGCACAGGAGAGCCCTGTTCTTTCCCAAAATGTTCCTGTCTCCCTTTCTCCCTACAATACCAACACAGCTGAGTTTTGGAGTCTTCTCTCCTGGGCTTTACCGTCTGTGTTGCTCTGCAGAGCGCAGGGGAGAGAAGAGCTTTAGTATTTTGTGGCAGGAGTGCTGGAATGTGGGAGGGAGGGGAAGGTTAAAAGACTCTCACAATAGGTAAGGATCTCCAAATAATATCCTTTCACACTCGGTTGGAGAGAGGCGCCATTACATATAATGATGTAACTGTAATTGCTTCTCTGCACAATGGCATTAAATTAAATTCACCAAATGTCAAGGTCCTTTGCATTTAAGTACAATTCAGCAAGAGTTTTAATAGCTGTTACTTTCAGTGCTTTAAATGGACTGGTGGCAGTTGTTTGTCCATCTTCTCTTATGAAACGTTAAGGCAACAGAACACTTCATCGGTGCACCTGGGGGACGCCGTTTTGTGGCGTTGGAAACCTGGGAGTGAAATATACCCTGCGCAGACATCCCACCTTTCCCTAGCCTGCTGTGGGGGCTCGTAAGAAAGTGGTGGTGTGGCCAAAAATTGAAGTTCGATAATGCCTTTAGGTAACATGCTCAGCATTTCCCAGGCTGATAAGAATCAGGGTCAGCATGCCAGGCTGCTGCCTGTGATGTTGAAATGAAGGAGGGGTGGCAGCTCACACCAGGACCATCACCGGTGACCCCAGGGTGCAGCCGGGGCCCGGTGGTCAGGTAGGTCTGACTGCTGGAAACAGCACAGGTGAGCGTGGAGGTCGTGTTTTCAGTGAGTTTTCACTGAGTTCAACGGCAATTTAGATGTTGCTTTTCTGTTGTTTCAGACTACTGCAAGCAGTACAGCAGTCAAGGTAAGTAAAAATAATCCCCGTGAAACGTGACATGTTTGGTTTTTTTTAAGCTTAGCATTATAAGATGTATAAACAAGTTGAGAAAACTATCACTTTCATGTGCAAACACTCCTGCAAAAATGACAGATTGTTCCAGTGGCTCCACACACCTATGGATGCAGATGGTCAGCTAAGTCTTTGCCACATCTTTTATTAGCGCTGATTTTTTACCAGGGCCTGTAGTGACCGCATAAGGAGCAACAGATTTAAACTGAAAAAGGGCAGGTCTAGGTTGGATATAAGGGAGAAATTCTTCACAGTGAAGGTGGTGAGGTGCTGGGGCAGCTGGCCCAGAGAAGCTGTGGATGCCCCATCCCTGGCAGTGCCCAAGGCCAGGTTAGATGGGGCTGTGAGCGACCTGGTCTGGTAGAAGCTGTCCCTGCCCAGGGCAGGGGAGATGGAACTGGATGAGCTTTAAGGTCCCTTCCAACCCAAACCACTCCGTGATTCTATTCACTCAGTGAAATGGTCTGTGACCCCATCGGTGCAGATGCAGCAGAAACCACCAGGCAGCAGCGGCTCATGCAGGATATTCAAGGCCAGGTTGGCCTGCGCAACATGATCTGGTTGGAGATGTCCCTGCTCCGTGCAGGGGGTTGGACTGGGTGGGCTTTGAAGGTCCCTTCCAACCCAAGCCAGTCTATGATTCTATGATTCTACATGCACGAGAAAGGCACAAATGTTGTGTAAAAAAAACAGAGGCACAGAATTGAAAGGTTGGCAGAACTGGTCCCTTCGTGCTGCCTCTTCTCCACATCCTGTGCACAGCCCTTTTGGTAAGCCGTGCCAAAGGGAGCTGTCGTTGCCGTGCCAGGGCTGATGGTGTGGCGGCTCCCGGAGATGCCGAGCAGGAGTGGTGGCTCTGGCAGGAGCCAGTGCCCATGTGCTGTGAGGAACGCGCTTTCCCGGCGGTGGGTGAGGAGCAGGTGGTGGTGGGGCATGGAGAGGCTGTTTAACGAGCCCTGCCTGCTGCCTCCTGCCCACCTCTGCTCCTGATTAAGTCTTCGAGTGTGAAGTAATGCGAGGTGAGGGAGCACAGTCCCATGAAATTACCTTCCCATTAAATTCCTTGTCATAAATGAGAGGGAAGGTGTTTAATTCAAAGCAAAGGTGAATGAGATAAATTTACTGTGAATCCCTCCTGAGCTACCTCTTTCTGGAGTTTTGTGCTAGCAGAACACATGCCGTACACTGTGGCACCGAGGGCTTTGGGTCTGGCGGGTCGATGCTTCTCTCCCTTTGAGCCAACGCTGCAATGCATTGCTTCATCCTCCTCGGCGGAAACACGCGCGTCTGCTGAACTGTCCTCCCACAGAACTCCCACTATTGATCTAATTTATGAATGAGGCCCTTGATTAAATCACTGTTAACAGATACTGCATGTGAGGCAGAGGCAAATGTCAGGGGATTATTAGAGTGGGGGGGTTCTGAATTATTGAGCGACTCTTATTGCATTGGGTCACCTCGCTACATGGCCCTTCCCTCTTTCCCCTTGCGTTCCCCACCGCAGGGCAAGGCACACAGTCCTGTTCGCCTGGTTTTGTGTTCTGCAGTCTCTGTCTTTATCAGTCCAGAAATCCTACCAAAATATTTGTCCCCTGGCCAGCATCTCCAAGCTGCTCTACAAAACCTGGCCTTGCCCCATTCCCGCAAGCTCTCACAGCTTGGCTACTGGCTGCAAAATGTACAGGAAAAGGAAACTTCAGGGTTTTTTTTTTCTTTTAACTAAAGAATTCTGCTCTTCCTGCGTAATTTCCCATGACCCGTTTGTGATACCAGCACCCTCAGCCAGACAGCTCAGGAGGTTTCTCAGGGGATCCTCTTTTGCAGTTCTCCCTGGGGCATGAGAGGGCAGTTGGAGGACATTTCTGTGCTAAGACGTCCCTCGCAGAGTGGGAAACCGCGGGATGTATTGCCGTGGGCTCTGCCAGCGGCAGAGGTGGCCATGGGACCAGCACAGCCTGTTCTGTAGGCAGCAGAACCAGCGCAGGCAGATGTTGCACACCAGCCCTACCCTGGGCTGCCTCCTGCCTCTCCCAGCTTTGCCCATTCGGGTGCGGATCGCTATGAGGGTAGCGATTGCCCGACCCTTACGGCTTCTCCTGCTCTACCAGCCCCGCTGGGGGCTGTTCTGCCTGTGGTGGAAAGCGTGTTGCTAAGATAGTCCATTTGCACCAGAATATTAAATACCACCAGAGTACTATATATTACGTTTAAAGACAATTTTCTGCCGTTTAGAGTGAAAAGCACAGTCCCTGTGCGTGCATGCATCCGTGTGTCCGTGCTACTGGAAAGGGGCAGAAGAAGGTGACTGTGTTTGTGAGGTGGTGGATATGGGGACATCTCTACATTTTCTCTTGTTCCTGCCGTCCAGATGTTGGTTAGGTGATCTCTTACGGGGATTGGAAAAGGCAAGTGGGTCAAGACTCCCCTTGGTTTCAGACTCTGACTTGCTGTGTGACTCCAGGCAGATAATTTCATTTCTCTGTGTATGTGTTTTCCACCTATAAAGAGGGGATGATAGCTTTAAAAGATGATAGTAACTTCTTCTATGATGGTTATGAAGCTGAATAAAGATGAAACACCCTAGGATGACAGAGAGATGTATGGCATTGAAGCCCTATAAATATTGAAATGCAGGATATATTGGCACAGGCATAAACAGATAAAAGTCTGTACTGCGCTCACAGAGTGTAGTCCTGTGGAATTGGTGTTAGCAGGTTTCCTCACACTGGAGACAAGTTAACAGCCTGAGAGCAGATCTCGTGAAAAGGGAAGTCAAGGGCGCGTGTACGGCCAAGCGTCCGGAGGATCCCTGGTTATCGGGATGGCATTGGGCTGCGTTTCTAGTGTGCAGAAAGAGTTGGAGGAAACCGTTGCCTCTGGGGGAAGCTGCAGGGTCTTAGTGTTGAGCCTAATACCTGAGGACAATTTTGAATCCTCTGCTCATCGGTCAAACCATCAGGCAGTGCCGGCTGTGCACGGCTTCCTCCCCTCTCTGTGCATCCCTCCTCATCAGCACCTGACCAAGCTGAGGCAAACGGTGGTAAAACGCCTCAAAATTGTAGTCAGGGACTGCTGGTGTTCCCAGTGCTTCTGAACGGTACATGTGTAATATATGTGCACGTACTCTCAATTGTGTATGTGCGTGCTCACACGGGGACAGACACACGCTTGCCCCTTTTATCCTGATCTCTTCCAGCCCTGGGCAATGGCCCTCTCTTCCTCTCCTGCTCCAGACACAACAAATTCAGATGATGCTGATTTGTTTTCTTCCATGACTCCAGCAGCAAGATTATTGAAGACAGGAAGAAATCTCTCACATGTAGCATGAACAGCAAACAGGCTAATCACCATCAAAACAAGAAGAAATCTGACTGAAACAGCCTGAAACATGGCTTTTCCTCTCTAAAGACTTTTCTCCGGATAACAAAAGCTCTCCAGGAGTGAGGGACAAGAGAGGAACTGGAGTGTACGAGAACAAGAGGGAGAAAAGGTGAGGGGACAGAGGTGAGCCAGCTCGTGAAGAGCAGGAGGTCGGCAGCCCCCGGTCAGGTCGGTGCTGGCAGGAGGAACAAAGCGCCGCCCGGGATAATTGGGGGTGTGTTTCTCTCTCTTTCTTTGGCAGCAAAGTAGGATGTTGAGTTTTTTTTCTTGGCTTGTTACAGAAAAAGATTAAATACACTGGTAATCAGAGAATACAGTGGAACAAGTGGAAGCTGAAAACTAAGGAAGAAAAGAAAAAGAAAAAGATATGATGTGAATAATGAATTAAAAGAACACAAATAGCTAAGTAGGCAGCAAAGTGGGAGATAATTCTATCAGTTTAAATAGGGATAGTAAGAAATGTTCATGCAGCTGCCATAAAGGTTCATGTGAGATTGTTATGCTCTTTCCAGTCCCTAAAAGACACAAAACGTTCCACTGAGGGAGGCGCTGGAATAGAGAGAGTTTCTGTAGACCTCCTAAACTTGTGTGTAGGACTACTACCTGTTGCAGGCCAGAGGTAGCCACTGAAATGCTCTCCTCCAGTTTTTTATTCATCATCAGAGCTATTACAAATTAGGAATTTTTGAGGGAAATTTCCCAGGGTGAGCCCAGCAGATCCCTGCTGTGTTGGACCAGTCGGTTGGCTGGCACGGGTCACTCTGGACTAGTCACCAAATCTGCTGATGCACAGGGGGGCCCGAGGGAGGGGTCAGGGACCAAGCAGCACAAATTGGAAATAAATACACCATGGATATATTACTGGTTTAACTAGGCTCAGATCTGCCAATACCCATGGAAATTACAACAGCTAGCAATAACGCGGCAGCAAAATTTGCACTTTTTTAATTTCATTGCAGATTAGGGGGAATTGGGACTTTGTGTGTTTGAAAAATGGCATACCTCATAAATATTTAGTGTCAGACTGGTGACTGCAGATGTGTTGTAATAACATCAGAAGAAAATTGGTCTTCCTCCAGCCATTAATAACTTCCAACCAAGCCATCACCCTAATGAAAATTGATCAGTGCCAAATGACTGAACAGAAAACGGCAGCCGGCGACCCGATCCTGGTTGGCAAAGCCTGGCCCAGACGCTGAGGCCAAGGTCCAGTCCTGGGGAGTCCCTCAGGAGGAGCTGCACCCTGGGGCTGGGGGGTTGTGGGACCCTCCGTGTCACCCCATCCCACCCCTGCCCCACGCGTCTGCGGGAGGACGGGTGCTGCTGTGATGCTCAGGCGGGGATGCTGTGGGTGCAGGGATGCTGCAGGATGCAGGGATGCTGCAGAGCGGCACACACAGCAGGGGAGAGGCTGAAGGGCAGGCGGGTGCTGCTGTGCCTTCGCAGCCAGAGGAGGAGGAGGCTGCTCCCGTGGGCGAGGGCAACCGGGGAGCTGCATAGCAGCACTGCTCTGAGTACGCAGTTGGTGGATGATGATGGTTTTCTTTCCCGTATTTGGAATCAAATCTTCTGTATATTATATTCCATGGGAAAAATAAGTAAGCAAACAAATATTTTATTTTCTCCCAAGTTGATGGTAGGGCAGTTTTGAATAGAAATAAATGTCGTTTTATACTCATCTCTAGATTTCACAGATGCGAACCAGTAACCATGTTACCATGGATGTGCTCATAATGCGCAATCATTTGTAGACTTTTAATTTCAGAAACTATTTTGGATAAATTACTGTTCTTCTAATGCACTCCTCACTTAAAATTTCTCTACCTCTTTTTGAAATGTTGCTGTAATAATACATGAAACATCAGATATGTGCTTTATTTTTCTTCCATCTCTTTTTTTTCTCTTTTTTGAAATCTTTGATGAGATCTACCACCTTGTCTTGTGCAAAAGCTTACTTTACCAACTGTCTCTAGTATATTGTATGGGTTTGCTTCAAACTCATGGAAGTTAACAGGGGCATTTTCATTGACTGCTCTCTGAAATGAGGACACGCCTATGTCTGGAGATATCAAAGTCTCCAAAGCGGTCTCATTTCAAAGTCTAATTCCACACAGGAAGTCTTCAGGAACTCAGATCCCAAGTGGCAAATGTGTAACCAACACACAACTCTTGGAACAGTCATGCATTGTATTCTTCCAAGCATCCTGTGACTCGCTCAGTATTTCAGTTAACCCTTCCTCCTGTAAGTCTTGGGCAAGATGTCAAAAGGTAAAACCAAAGTAACAAAACTTTAGGTCTATTTTTCAGTGTGTCATTGAAGTATGCTATAAGGCAAAGACAGAGTACACAATAGCCTGGCCATCTGCGTTTTGGCCTGTTGGAGGCCAGGGTTGGGCTGTTGGGTCTCAGGCTTCACCCAGCGTAGCCCTTCTTGTGGTAACACACCCAGCTCCCTCGTCACATAGCAAAAATGCCAGGAGAGTTTTGCTTGGCAACTTCTACGCAAAAGGAAGGTTTTGCACAAGAGGAGATGATAGATCTGATGGAACGCAGGATACTCTGGTTTCCATTTCAGTCCCTTCTGTTGTATTAGGAAAAATATTTGGGGTCAACAGGTTTGTGTGTCTGTACCAGAGTGGAGCATTACGCGGAGCAAAGCCTTGGCAGCCTTCACGCAGTAACGGCCAGTTCTCAATAGCTACCTGGTTACTAAAAGTTTAAAATAGATACATGAAAATGCAGATACATTTTAAATCTGTAGGTGGGACAATCCAGACAGGTCCAACAACCCTTTCTCATTCCTCTGCTCTCCAATCCTTTCCTGGTGCACCTCTGTGAGGTTTATTCTAACGGCAGAATAATCACAGCTACTGGCTGCACTGGTTTCCAGCACTTGGCAGGAAAGCACTGAGCCTTATAAGCAAAATTGGATGACATGTTTTTAGAAAAAGAGACTTTTCAGATGCTTGATTCACATCATCACTGTGTATCTCTTTCACAAACGTCAGGGACAGAGGAACATAATTTAATATTTCTGTAGGAGGTTTGTTTATAGATCTTTATTTACAAATTTGGAGATGAATATAAATTACTGTAACATTTTCAGTTAAATATAAACTACTCATCACCAGATTTTCATCTGGGTTGGGGTGAGAAGACTTAGGATGACTGAGAGGCTGGTCAGAGGAGGCGATGCAGGCAGGACGGTATCGGTGGGCAATGCTGTGATCAATGCAATCAGTTGATGAGGGTCAGAGTGAAGGACACCGAATTAAAATAAGCACGTCTGTATGGATGTGATCTGCAGGCATTCCCCACGCATTTCATGACCTCCTCCCTTCAAGGACAGCTTTTTCTGGGAAGGCAGTTAGCAATCTACAACCGACAACCTGCAATGAAGATGAACTGGAGTGGTTTTTTGGACTGCAGCCTCCCACAGACCATTTATTGTTGACTGTGATGCTTCCAAATGGTGATGGACTTGAATTTAGGGAAACAAGATGGCACTGACAGATGCAAACCATTGCTTTTGGCAGCTGGAAGCCGAGCAGCTGAAGGGAACGGTGTTTTGCTGCTGAGCTGGAAACCCTGGCAGCAACTCAGGCTTTAAAAGCCCACCATGGCTGCTGGGTGGATGGTTTATAGTCTTCACAGATCATCAGGCTCCATAACAGGAAGAGACATGAAATTTGGAAAGAAGTGGCGCAGCAGTGGTGACGTTCCCTTGCTAATTGCCTCCTCTGCTTTGCCAGAACAAGGTGGCAAAAAACAGGGTTTTTCAGCATTGCCACCCCTGGCACCATGCATTCCTGCTGTGCAAGGAGAGGGAAGGCAAGCAGAAGAAGGGAGTAGAGCAGAGCTAGAAGAGATTTAACTGGAAGCTCAGAGAAATCCCAGTGGCACAAATGCAGCAGGCAGCAGCTGATTGTGGAGCAGATGTCCACATCTCAGCCTTTTTCTGAGAAGATAATGGCAACTTGGTTAAAACAGCACTGCAGAAAAAAGGATTTTCAGTAAACATGAGTAAAACAAGAATTACTTTGTGTGTCTGAAAGACGTATTGGGCAATATTTCAAACAATAGCTGCTTTTGGTTGGTGTTTAAAGACTTGTCTGATGTGTGGCTATCTGGGGCCAGTCAGTGACCAGTGCCATACCGGGTAGCCATGAAGTGGTGTGAAGAGTCTTGACAGGCTTGGTCCATCAGCAAGGGCCATGGCAGAGACAATGAAGGCAATGCATCTGCCCGAGCGTTGGCGTGCCCCGCACACCCTGTGTCAGCGGTGCTCGTGGCGGTCCCATCTCCACGTCAACTGGAGAACCTGTACTGACACAAGCCATGCCCCATTACTGATGGGCAACCCTGTGGGACATCCTCTCTGTAACACAAGGAATTCAACAGGTTCTGAAGATATGTGGCTTATTTTGCATAGCCAAAAGGATTTCTGCTGCACCACGTGATGCAGAGCAGGGGCATCCCCTGCCCACGGTCTGCCAGATTGAACCAAAAAGCCCTGTCCATCCATGCCCCAGCCATGGGAAGGAGTTTGCTCTCTTTGACATCCCATACCGTAATGTGCCAAGCCATTCACGTAATTTCTTTAACCTGTTTTTCCCTCATCTGGATGAGGCTGGCGTGACGGGGTGCAGCAGCAGGATTGCCGAGTCACCGATTTAAAGTGTTGGGTGACCGCGCTGCGGGGTGAGAGCGGAGGAGACCCTTATGGGAAGGGAAATGCAGAACTTCACACTGCGAGGCAAGCCAAAGGCTTTGCCTTTGGTGAATTCTCGGAAGCGGCCCATTTCAGAAGGCTAAAGGGCAAACCAGCGGAAGGGAGGGTAGGGCTGCTATGGGCATGTACTGGTGGGTGTCCCTGGAGGTGAGAGCAGGGACGGCGCGCAGCCCCCTCCCTAACTCACACATGCGGGTGTCTTGGAAGACTCAGGATATAAAAAACACAGTAATCACAACCTTTTACAAGATTATGGGGCAAACGTGCTTAATGTTCCTGCACGCTTGTTTCTTCTGCCTCCTATTGAACCAACAAACCTGTCAAGACTTTTCTTATCTAAACTTCAGAAGAAGAAAAAAAAACTGCCCTCACTCCTACACTGAAGAGAAAAAAAGGATACACTCTCAGTCTTGAGCTGTGTAAGCCATTTGTGAATTAGATCGTATAATTAGCTGCAAATTTTTGTAACATGCTAAAAGCTGGTTATCTTTTTGGACAGATCTTGTGAGAGACTGGCAGTCAAACACCAAAGGTGCAAATGTTAGAACTGGAAGTGTTGTATGGCTTATTGTATCCAACTTCTCTCTTGGTAGTGCTGGCCAAACGCCACACTTTATTTTTGTGAAAAGGTTGAATAAATAAATCACCTTAAAATTTTGATTTTAAAATGGGATTTTTAAATCAAAATCTGTGCTTATAAAATGTGATTTTTTTTTTCAAGAAAAAAACATTTTATGTACTGCGTGTTCATGTGCATCTGTGCTTGGTTTGCACTTATTGCAAAATCTCAAAAATGCATGAATGTGCAGCTTTCTGCCTCCTTTGGAAGTACCAACAGCTTTTTATTGAGTGTGTAAAATGGATATTTAACATTTAAAAAAATAATAGAGTCCAATGGTTTTGTTTTCCCTGTCCACTTCTCTACTAAGGAGCAGCTTTGCCTCTCAGCTCTTCTCTCCTCAAACAAGAACTCAAGA
Source organism: Tetrax tetrax (assembly GCA_009806455.1). Taxonomy (NCBI): domain Eukaryota; kingdom Metazoa; phylum Chordata; class Aves; order Otidiformes; family Otididae; genus Tetrax; species Tetrax tetrax. The sequence goes on from WHYT01017101.1 coordinate 68,426, forward strand.
AGCGTCTGCTGTGCTCTTGGGGAAGGTGACAGCCCTGAGAGAAGGTGTGAAATACAAGCTCCTTTTCTGGTTGTTATGTACTAAATTAGAGTAAAGCTTCCTGAGGTGACAAGAATCTCTCTTCATTACCACACTGTTGGCTGTTAAATGTGTAGGTTAGGTCTCATTATCACTTAAGAAATTAGCACCTCAAGGTCATGAATAACAAAATACCATCTGCGACCCTGGCAGAACGGGTTTCTTAAGTCAGCTAAGTGTATGTGTAATTTCCTCCTCTTCTTACGACCTTCACAGGTTCAGGTCACTGAAATGTGCATCAGTAGAGCATGTTTCTTGAGGACCCTTCATAAGGCATTAGATTATTTAGAGACATTTCACTTAATGGACATTTTTTGCAGGCTGTGGAAATTTTCAGTGCCAACCGGACCTTAGTGAAGGGATGTTTGTGTCCCGTGGGGTTTAGGTCCACAGGGTGGGAAATGTGCATGTATGGCATGCTCAACCCAATGGAGGAGAGCCACCACTCTGGGGGACACGGAGGGCATGGGGACACGGCTGCCTGAGGTGCTGATACAGGCTGAGCCCTCACATCCTGTTAAGCTCAGCCCACGTCGGGAGGACACGGGGAGGCTGGACGGTGGTGGTGCAAAGGGGCGTCGGCACGTGCCCACCCTACGTGAAGGGTCCAGGGCAGCCCTTACAACTGCTCGGGGATAAACAGAATCACCGTGAACGCCGGGTGCCACCGGCAGTGTCTCTGGAAGAGCCCAGGCATGGCACGCTATGTTCCAGGGGCTGTCTTCTGTTCTGCAAGAGTGAAACCACAACCGCAAATAGAATCATGGAATCTGAAGGTTGGAAGAGACCTCCAAGATCATCAAGTCCAACCATCAACCCAACACCACCATGTCCACTAAACCATGTCCTGAAGTACCGTATCTTTGTTCTTTGAACACAAATATTTTTTGAGAAAATTAATGACCCTAAAACAGCAAAGGCTTCTGTGGTTCAGTCCTTCACCTGCGCTGCCGCAGCGCTGGATTTAGCGTACGGCCAATGTGAACCGCGCCTCGCCGCGCCTCCCAGGCTGTAGCTGTGTCTGCGGCAGAGAAGGCAGCGCTGGCAGAGTTTCCATGGGATGTTATTGCATTAGTGTTACGTTAGCAGCTTTGTTATATCCTTTGGGATTTTCTGTTGGTTCATTTTCTCCTCTGTTTTGCCTGAATCATTTCACACGATTCATCTTGGACAGCGTACACACTCACAGATGTCTGCGCTGAGCTGGTTTTCCCTGTTGCCTGGCCCTGGTTTCCACGGGTCAGCGCACAATCGGCTGTGTTTGTGACGCTGCTTGCATAAGGTGGCTATACAAGGGAAAAAAGCCTCAATTCCCTCTTTAGACTGAAATAATATTTCTTTTCACAAAATTTGTTTTCAAGTTTTCTTTTGGTGTGTGTTTGTTTTTATCCCAGTAACATATGGCACAGCGGATGTTGCCTAACAATTTAGCAGCAGGTAGATGATGTAAAACACAAACCCTCGCAAATGTGCAAGTCCTTTTAGCAAAACTTATAACGGAACACTATGACAAAGCAGAATGGAGAAGACACTGGAATACAAAAATCCTTTCATGCATCACAGCTGTAATTCACCTGTGTGCTGTGCAACACTGCGCTGAGCGAGCGGCCCTTGCAGTACAAAGGTTTAATAAATGCTGTAACTGCCTGCCGCGTCCCCTGCTCCGGGCTGTCCGGTGACTTGCCATCACGCCAAATTGTACAACGGTGCCAGAGTCAGAATGGGGAATATTCAAAGTGATTTGGAGGTTTAAGCGACTAGGAAGCTTAACAGACGTGGAAGTTTAAAGCAATTTCATGGGAAAGTTGCTTTTCAAGTTTTTATCTCTTGCTTCCCGCTCTAAGAAGTAATATGCCAGATTTCCTTCATTAGCCTTCATGAGGAAAATTCATGGCCTTGGTTTTCGGAGTAAGGCTCAGAAAATTCATTTTTGTTATAATTCCATTAATATCCTATTGACCACTATGTTTTCCCTAGAGATTTCACACAGCCTGTTTTTGAAAAAAAAATGTCCCATTTGAAAAAAAAAAAAAAAAGGGATTGTTCTTGGTTTGTGTCCTATTTTCTGTGGTGTCACGCCCCGGTGTCAGTGACCCAAAGAGCTCGTGGCAGCAGGCGTGGGGCTGGCACGTCGCTGCTTCCCCACCTCGCTCCGTCCCCAGGCCTGGGCAAAATCTTCTGGTGTGGGGGAGTAAAACCAGTGATAAAATCAACATGAGGTAGGATGGGAAAGTGGGTCTGAGCAGGTTCTTTATGGTTTCCCACGCTTTTGAGTATGCACTGGTGTGTAAAGCACTTGTGTGTAAGTACTGTCTCTGTGTATATAAACATATATGACTAGGTATAATTATTTATAAAATAGATAATATATAAATAAAATTATAAATAAAAATATATCTTTTATATATGTATATATAAAAAGTATATATGTGTGTGTATGTATGAGTATATCTATACAAACAGTACTCGTGTATTTTAAAAGTCCTCCTTCCGTTCAGGGGATGCTCACGTCCAGCCCTGGCAAACGGGCTACAGCCCTAGAAAATGAGCGTGAGGCCAGGTCCAGCTCTGAGCCCTTCTCTCCCGGTGGCTTTGGTGACGTCCCAGAGGTATCCAGCCCTTCGCAGACCACGTGTTAGGTACCAGCTGCAGTTAGCGTCTCGTGCTTGTGTGAGCCGTTAAGAAGCTCAAGGTGCCAAGCGAATCTCATGCAAAACCCTCCTGAGATGTTCAGGGGAAGTTACCCTTAAGCTTTAGACAATTTCTTTTGATTGCCATGATAATTTTTAAAGCAGGGGAACACGTAGACTTGTGACTGGAGATCAATTTTTCTATTTTTTTCTGACCTTTGCTTTGGTTACGGAAGAAAATTCAATGTGTGCCTGGAGGTGCAGCAGTCGCGGAGAAGTGTGCGGTGCCCCTGCCGCCTCGCTGCTGGGTGACTCCCCTTGGTGGAGAGATAAATCAGGGGGCTGTATGACAGCGTGCCTCCGTACCCAGGTCTCCTTCACCTCCTTCTCTCCCCTCTCCAGAGGTCCCGCGTCTGCCGGGGAAATGCCGCCAGATCGCAGGCACAAAGCAGCAGCTTTCCCAGAGAGGGAAAATATTGAGTAGGAAAGGCTGCACTTCAGGCAGCATCTCCTTGTCTCACCAGTCCTTCCCCCTTGCCAAAAACTGGTTGGGAAACAGGAGGATCTGTGGGATGGTTTGTTGGCGTACGCAGTGAGCTTGATGGGGTTTTGACAGCTGCGGTCCAAGCTCTGTGCTCAACATATAATTTACACAGAAAAGGGGACATGCAGATGGTGCCGCAGTATAAACAGACAATCATTTGCATCCGCCGGCGCGCCAGCTCCCAAGGGAACCGAAGGGGCTTTTCCCACTCCTGCCTCAGCGAGCTGCAAAGCAACCATCCCATTTCGGGGGGCTGGGGAAGTGGTGGGGGGTGGGGGGGTGCTGCTGCACAGCTCCGCTACGACCGAGCCTTCCTCGCATGTGCATCGTAATTTGGCTGCATGTTTTGTTCACACGGCGCTACGGCTACAGCAGGAACAAGGAACGTCCTGCGCTTTCCGCAACGATTTCTGAAATAACGGCAGAGGGAGGGAGGCGTCAAAACAGAGAAAGCCCTGCGAAAGCAAGAAAACCCACGGTTTTAACGAAGGGCGGAGAAGAAAATGAAAAATGCAAAACTTAAAAATAAAGATACATTTCCTTTTTTAAATATGCTGCGTTACAGTGAATTCTAAAGCAGTTTCTAACTCTGTCCCAGTCTGCGTGTCACTTACAGGGCGCATCCAGCTGGGTCTGGCTGCCCTGGCAGGGTTGTGTTGGAACGGGCCTGTCTTTCCCAAACCGTTTTTCCTGTTCCGTTAACTCCCGTGCCACAGGTTGTTTGGTCCTGGGGAGTGCTTTCTCCTCCCGGCCGGGTAATGAAGGTATTACTGCTTTCTCCTCCCGGACAGGGGGTGAAGGTGTGACAGCAGCTTCTCTGGTACAGGCGTGGTGCAGCCCCGTGAGGAGCACGCTGGGGGATGAGGGCTCGCTGATATTTGCTTTTCCTTACATCAGCCACGCAGTTATTCATCCAGAGTGTTTTTTTTTTTCCTAAGAATGCTTTCATTTTTAATGTGAATATTGTACATCTTAAGTCAAATACCTTGCAAATTCGATTCATGTTACCTCTATTCAGTTATTTTATATTAACTAGACTAGAGCCGGACACTTATTTCTTCCTGGGTTTTTTTGGGAAATTGGTTTGGGTTGTTTGCTTTTGTTTTTAAGATTCCACCTGTGTAAAAGACTTTCACTTGTGTCACTGTTACATCGTAACAGGGATTTACACGCTGATGAAGTTTAGACTCTCAGGATATGTTTACCACCACATCAGATGTCCACAGCATGCTCATTAATCGCGCTCACAACTCATCAGCCTGCAGCCGTCCCCGTGTCACGCCGTTGCCGCCGTGCCCTCAGTGCCAGCCCGTTTTGCACACCCATCCCGCTCCGTCTGCTGGCTCCCAGGGAGAGGGGGAAAGTGGGATTTTTTCTGGAGGATCCAACAGCTTTGCCTAACACTGAGCAGTTGGACAATGGGTTATGGATAAGGGGATCGTGAACTGCTTAGCCCCACAGGAAAATACATGAATTTTTTTAATAAAATGTTTAACTTTGCATGAAAAATGAAGACTAAAAGGCCAGAACAACTTGTCTGGAAAGCAGCGTTCCTTCAGCATCCTCGGGCCCTGCTCCTCCTGGCTGGGCAGGATCGCAGAAGGAGCACAGCAGGGCTGGTGTCCTGCCACACCGTGGGCAATGTCTCCACCACCACCACCGGCCCCTGCCCGCGGAGGCGGATGGGTTGCACTTTCGCGTTGCTCGTCCATGGAGTCTAGAGGGAATACTGGCGTGGCTTGAAAACCCCTTGCCATGCACGCTGTGCTGTGTCTAACATGTCAAGCCTTCCACCCACAAACCATTCTGACATTTTTGGGCACAATGAGGAAGATGATGCTGTGGCCCCCAGTCCCAGCTTCCCGCCTGCCGCCTCCCAGCAGCCTGGCCCTGGGGGAAGGAGGCCACAAAGCCTCTTCTTCCTTAAAACAGGCAAAAGTTCCCAGTTCTGTTATGCAGATCAGCATTTACCAATATTTACAGCATCAACGTTTTTCATGGAATAGAATCGCTCCCTGGCCAGCTGTTATTGTGAGCAAGCCCATTCATTCTACCGACTTCAAATCTCGTTTTGGTGAAGTAAACTTTGCAAAACACATTATTTCCCTTGTCAAAACAATATGTATGAATGGGAGATTTTTGACATTAGAGTTTTAGACTAAACACACATTTTGATTGGGTACATTTAGAACCACTGTCATTTACCAAGGAGATTTTCCCGGTTTTGAGGGCAGTGAGAAATAGTGATTGATATACGGTGGGGAACCGCTCCTTCAATCTTCACTGGCCTGTCATTAAAAAAAAAATTGCAGTTCAGTTTATGGCCTATGCATTTTTCTTCCGTGAAATTTTGCAAAGGCAAAGGATTGGCAACATAACATCAATATCAACAACACATTATACTGTATTTGAGAACAAGGCCAGAAATAACAGGTTTGCTGCCAGCCTGGTAATACCAGCCTACACCTGCCCTTTGTCAGGAGCTGGGGTTGATAAAGAAGAAAATACTTTGCAAGCGCTGCAACTGTGTTCTGTCTGGTTTGGTTTGGTTTGGTTTGTTGGGTTGTTTTAAGGCTGTCACTAATTTCTTCAGCAATACATCTGCTGCCAGTAGGAGGCTTGGAAATGTCAATTTTTAATTTATAAAGATTGCCAGTTTGGCTTTAAGGTACACCAGGGAATATTTTATGGGGTCATTAATTCTTGTCTGGAATGTGATATGTTGGTGTCTTCACTCCCTTGGGGCACTTTATTAATTGTCCCATGAAAGATGCCTTCAAGTATCTAGCAGCAATTAAAACAAGTCCCTTTGTTCCTAAATTAGTCTTTCCAATTCTTTTTTAAAACCCATTTACTGAAGAGTCCTACATTTAGAAGAGTGCCTGTGCACAATTTGCAATCTCTTCCTGAAGACGCTCTTGGGACCGAGGGGCCATGGGTTAGGGGCGACTTCAGCTACAGGGCCGGCAGCGATCAGCACCAAACAGACCTGCAGTTACGTGATTTTAGAAGTGGTTTGCTTGACCCCTGTGAGATAGACACGAATGCCTCGGTCAGTGCAGCTGGGCATGCTCTGAAATCAAACTGCAAAGGAGGCCCATAAGCTACAGCTGGTATGCATAAATCAGCGATTTTGGGGGCAGCTCCCCAAATGATGTAAAATGCTCATTCCACCTCTTAACTCCAGTTTAAATTCCAGTTTAAATAAATCTGTGGTTGCAACAATTTTAGTGTGATTATCCAAATCAGTCTAGCAGAATTAGCGGGTCTTAATTAGGCATTGTTTAATCTTAATGTGAGCTAACACTTGCCACCTGTGGAGGGCCCTGCCAAGGGGGGGTGGTCCAGAGCCCCGCCGGTCCTTCCCGGGGGGATGCTGGTGGGGGAGAGCTGCTGCCTGTGAGGTGAGTAAGCAATTTAATGCCGATAGGTGTTTCAGAAGTAGATGGACTTGGGTTTGGGTTTCTGTTTGGATTTTTCTGCTCTTTTAGGTGTTGAGAATGGAATTTGGTGGAAGTGTGACTGGTTGTCTCTGTTTTAGTACATCTTTGAGAATTAGTCTGGAAAGAGATGTCAGCACGTGTGGAAATGCTGCAGGCTGACGGGGTAGCAGCCTGTATGCTTCTGTTTGTGGCAGTGTAAAACTTGGGGCAATGTTTTGTTTTGTTTTGTTTTGTTTTTTTCCCCTAGCAGCAGTGTATTTTGCATGGTCGAGGCAACAAAGTGTGGGATGAGGGACTCCTCGATCTGCTGGGGGTGCTTTGCTCTGCTCCCCAGATTCCCCTGGAAAGCCAGAGCCCCACTGGGGAGGGGGGCTGCCAGGGGACGGGGTTTGGCCGCCGTGGCCCTGTCCGGGTCCCAAGGAAGGGTCACCCATCCCGCGGGACACCCGGGACTGAGCCGGCGGGAGGGGAGTAGCAGTGACCCCTGGGACAAGGGGTGAATGTCGGGGTTCCCCCCCGCTGAGGTCCCGGGAGGGCTGGGTGGGGGCGGGAGCGTTAGCGATGTTCCCTGGCTCCCTGCTGGTTTTGAGGCTTTTTGTTGAGTGTCCCTCTCGTTCGTATTCATTCCCGTGTGAAATGGCTGCAAACAAAAGCAAGGCAAGCAGCGCTCGCTGGCCTTTTCTCATTTAAGCAGCGTTTCGTGTTGTGTGAAAACCCGGCCCGCCCGCCGGGGGATTCCTGCCCCGCGTGGACGCGCACACGCGCGGAGCCGTGGAGAATCCCGTTCCACAGACCAAGCGCAGGGATCCTGGATTTAAACGTGCACTCCATGAGCATATTTTTTTTGTTGTTGTTTTGTTTTACTTTTTTTTTTTTTTTCTTGGCTTGACGCCTTTGGTTCCTGCCATAATTCCGACCACTGACTTGTTTGCCTCTTCCCAAGAGCAACCGACTGTAAGTGAAAAGCAGTGTAAATTCGTGCAATTCATGCTCCCTCTGGAGAGAAGAGCTTATTCCACATAGGGAGCAACTTATCTGCAAGGTGCTTTTTCCTTTTTTTTTTTTCACCCCCCCCCTCTTTAAAATTGCATAATCTTTACAGTGCTGATATGGATGTGCTTTTTATAAGGTTAAAAGCGATGTGGAGCCGGCAGCGGGTGCATTCCCTCAGCATGCCTGTATGCTCGCATGTTTTAGTTACTGCTGATGTGATCTGATGAAGACTCTCCAGAAAATTCTCCATCTGAAGTTTGTTTTGGGGAGCTACTGAGGCTTAAATATTGTCTAAAGGTGGAAAAAAAAAATAAGAAAAATCCCACCATCTATTTCAGGTGATACAGATTATTTTGTCTTTCAGCACACTAGTAATAATTATTTTCTGTATGTTTTTAAGAGAAACAAACAAAAAGTAACAGTTTTAACCCATCTTTAGGGTGTGTATATGCATTGCTAGGCTGGCAGTGTAAGAAGAACGAATGAGGCTGGGTATTGGGCGTGCAAGACACCGTGGGGTGTGAAGGTGTAAAAATACCGTGGGAAGAGACGAGAGCGATGGGGTTTCTGCAGGTGGCATCTCAGGCTGGTAACAGAAACGTGGTGCCAGGCCCCACATGAGACAGCGATGCCATCCAGATGTGTTGAGTGAGGATGAGGAGGTGCAGAAACGCAGCGAGTGGGTTTAGTGGGAGAGCTCAGGTCTCCCCACAGACACGGTGAGCGTCGCAGCAGGAGGAGGTGTAGGGATGGGCTGCTGAAGTGTGAACGATGCCTCCTGACCACCTGTAGAACAGGAAGGGATTCTCCATCTTGGACTTGGACGGGAAAAGTCTGATTCAATAAATATTTGGCTGACTGCATTACTGGGCAGTAACAGCTGTGATACAGGGGGATGTAGCACAGCGGGAGGAGGGAGCAAGGTAAATACATCCCACACACAGATAAACAATTTGAAGGGGAGAGTCTGAAGAAAACCTTAGGCAACTAGCTTTTTTTTTTTTTTTTTTTTTTTTTTTTTTTTTAAACCCGAAAAGCAAGGAGCTTGTGAGCAGGCTAAACTCTCCGTGGCTCAGGGGCAAAGCTAAGAACATGATGGCAGAGAAAAAAGTAGGCATTTAAAATGAAAATCTTCTAAAAACTGAGAACAGGGAAGGAGAGAAAGCGGATGTAAGCAGGTGGCTAAGAGGCCCAGGAAAAATTTAAAAAAGTAGATGTGGGAGGTCACACCACCCCCCGGGTGGTGAGGCTGTGCCAGCAGTGTCCCCACGCGCGGCAGACCACCTCTGCCAGGGTGGGTGTGGAGCCGTCCTCCACCGCAGCCTGCGCTTGGCAATCGGGTGGGTGCGTCCCGGCTGGATGGAAAATGACTCCTGAAACACGGGCAAAGGACATCTAGAGAGGAGACGCTGCTTTATTCTGCGCAGGGTGTGAGGCAGAAGGTTTTCACAAGTCGAACACGCCTACTGAGATTTTCAGTTTATATTTATACATTAAAAGTTAAAATACTTCACTAGTTAGACAGGCAGGCACGTATATTAGATAAATACTCATCACACTGAGCAGGCATGGCGCGCTGCCCTCTTTGCCAATCATCCCGGAGTCTTTTGGGCCTGCACGGGGGTCTCTGGTAGTCTGGGGAAGAGTACCCTTACTCTTTGTTCTTTTACAGTTATATGCCATTTAAGAGCACCAGAGTTTTTGTTTTTCTTGCTAACTTCTTGTAAGAAGCCTTGAGGTGTTACCTGGTGTGTTTTAGCATGCTGCCTGAATATTCCTTAAGCATTATCTAACGAGAACAAGCCAACTTTACCTTTTAAGGTAAAGTAAATGTCATTTACAAGCTTGCTTATTTATTTATTTATTTTTGCTAAAATCCAGCTGTTTAATCTCCTGGTTTTCTTTGTGAAGTACTGGGAAGGAAAGCATGAGAGGCTCAGTTAGGATGAGCTGATGCTGCAGACAGGGCTCTCGTGTTTATGGAAGCAGCAGAGCTGACAGGAGGTCTTGCTTCTTAATTTCTGAAGTTGGCGAGTTCCTCTCCTCTCCTCGCTTCCCCAAAGCAGCCAACATGAGGCGGGAAGAAGCAGTTAACTTCTTATTCCTGTCTCCATTGCTGATGGTCACGTTTTTGCCAGAACTGCACCTCCCTTGTCTGCGCAGTCTGACACTTTCACGGCCTGTTTTCTCTCCGTCTGCTCTCATTTCTGGTGACTGGACCCTGACAAGGCGAGACCGGTCCTGCTGCGTGGAAGCTGTGGGCAGCTCTGGGCCTGCAGTGCTCCCACCATGGATGGATTTCACTGTTTCTGAAAGCAGCTTTTTCTCTGCGAGTATGTAAAACTGCCTTGATCAGTGTGTTCCTGCAAGGACCATCAAGAAGGAACCGTTAGATCCGTGATCTGACCCCTCTGCCCAGTCACCAAGAGGTCTGGTGGTGTGGGGAAATGCTGTAGGAGAGGGAATGTGGATGTCTCCCCTCGAAGAGCTTCAAAAATCGAAATAGTCCTGGTTTTCCCTTACATCATACCAATGACAGATGAATGTAAAAGAGGGTCTGATGCCAGCATGCCCCAACAAACCCACCCCTCAGGTACTGCTCTCCTCTGACACCTGAGCAGGTGTGCAAGTGTGTGAATTTGTGTGGAAACAACCCTTGGGTGCCCTAGGAAGTTCCTATAAAAAAAAAAAAGATCCAATCTCTGTACTAAAATGATAGCAGCGATGCTAAGGAGGCGCAACTCAGCAGGAGGTTAGCTTCTAAGAACAAATTAATAGATGGTATGAATAAAAGAAGCTGTAAGAGCCTGTTTTCTTCTGCAATTACAATATACTGGTGAAAAGTACAGCTGGAAATTGCTTCTTTTAGCAAGTGCATGACTTTAGTAAAAAAAAAAAAAAAAAGGTTTATATGGCCTGGTAAGGAGGAAACTGTGAACAGAGAAAGTGAAGTGTGTGCATCCTTTGTGCCATGTCCAAGCTGGCCTTGAACCTTTCCAGGGATGGGGTATCCTCTGGGCAACATCTGCCAATCTCACCACCCTCAGTGTAAAAAATATCTTCCTTATGTCTAATCTGAATCTACCTCCCTCTAGTTTAAAACCATTACCCCTTGTCCTGTCACAACAGGCCCTGCTGAGAGTTTCTCCCCATCCTTCCTCTGAAGCAGCCAGCTGGGCTGTCTGGCTGGTGGCACGGGGCTGCCGGGGCAGAGCCCAGCGTGGTGTCTCTAGTGCCAGGGTTTCTCTGGCATCAGGCACTGAGATTTTGCTCACAGACTTCTCAGCAGGACCCCTCCTGCCCCTGCACGGGGCAGATGTTCCCCTTTACAGAGATACTTCTGCTTTTTCTGATTTGAAGTTCTTCAGGCTGATATTTGAATAAATTGGTGCTTTCAAATTCATTTGGAAGGTGTGCCATAGTCAAGCACTCTTAATCTTTTCAGAGTTGAACTCACTGTACTTCCAGAGCGCACAGGTCCCTGCGCCTTTCTGCTCTGAGCTTGCTCCGAGTTTGAACTTGAAACTGGGAAATGTATCAGTGAAATATGGAAATAGGTATCAGCGAAAGCTGTCTTTACTGCCTGTGATTCCAAAGGTGTTAGCTTTATTACTAAACTCCTATGAAAACAGCCTCCGAGACGTGAAAAATTGGACCTCCAGCTCCCGCTGATTGAACACAGCCCTTGGATTGAGGAGTGTGTTCTTGCCACTGTGAGAGAGCTGCAGCTTCATTAGAGCCGTAACACGAACAGAGCAAATTGCCGTGGAGCACTTTTCTCTTCATAGGTTGCCTGGTTCACAAAGCTGCATAAATCTTCTGGGTGAAATACTTGCAGAGCTCTCCCATTAGCTCCGCTCATTCTTCAGAGGACGCGATCTCCCATAACCTGCCTCGTGCTGGGCTTCCCCCGGGTGCCAATTCCTCTTCTCTGTCGGCAGCACGAATCTGAACAGGCTGCATCAGCCCGGTTTGGCTCATCTCTGACCCCGTGCTTGCCTCCTGGAGGGACCAGCGCCGAACCTGGCAGCGTGACCCTGCTGTCCCCCATCAGCTGGGAGCACCGGCCCCAGGGCTGCGTGTCGGGGTGCACCCCGAGTCGTGCTCCTCCCTAAGAAACCTGCTGGTGCTGTTCTGGTTTGGTACTGGAGTATGAAACGTGCTGCAGTGAACTTCAGAGCAAAGTCTTCCCTGTCTCCCAGAGCTGGTTATGTCCATGGAACAAGGAGGCACAGCAAGGCTGCTGAGCAGATGCACTTGCCCCAGCGGGATGTCTGTCAGGGGTTAGCGGAGATCTGCTCACGTGGGCCGTGCTCGGAAAGCAGGAGGGTTGTGTACCCACCCAGAAATGTCCCACAGCATCCCTTCACGTGCACTGGGATCTGAGGAAATGCTGCTGAGAATGAGCGGCTGTGCCTTCGGCAGATGAATAAAGCTGTTAAGGGAGTGCATGATGTATGATAGCCAGTAGTATGGACTCTCAGGTTTCCATAAAGGACAGAAAACACCTGGATTTTCAGCTCTGGATGGCAGGATGCAGTGCTGCATGGTCCCTGGTACAGGTAACACAGCTTCTGGGATACGGTCCAGGTAAAGACACCCAGTAAGGTACTTGGTCTTGAGTTAGTTTATTGCCAGAGGTGAGCAGGGGTTTTGAGGTCCCTGGCTGACAGGAGAGTGGGAGTCTGGAACAATTGGTGCTCTCCAGTCAGAGATCTACGTGGAGTCTGCAAAGGTGTCGTGAGCAGATTCCATCTCTCCGCTTGCACCAGCACCTGTCCCAGGAGCGGCTGCGTGGGGCACCCTCAGCCCAGCCCTGGGTCCATCCCCCAGCCCAGCTCTGCTGCCCAGAGGTGGCCCCTGACCCTCCCATCCCAGAGTGGTTACAAGACAACTACCAGGCTCTTTCTTATCTCCTCATCCAGGGAAACTTCATTCCCCTCTATTTGTGGCATTCCTGCTTCCAGGCAGTTTAACCCCTTGCAGTTCTTCATCTCTGCCCCCTATGCTGGATCATTCCTCAGCCACAAGTTATTGCTGCTGAGCAATTACAATGAGAATTTATCTTTCAAATTCTTCATCTTTTCAAAATTCTGAAAAAGCAATGCACAAGAAATATGCAACCTGAGGTGATGCTCCTTGCCCAAGCTGTCTGTTGCTTCAGCTGGGATGTCTTCCCTCTTGTGCAGGGGGGCTGATGTTTTAGGATGAGCTGTAGACACAGTACTTGTGTTATCACATAATGAGCATCTTTGAACATTTCCTTGTGTTCCGAGATCCACTTTGAAATTGCTCTTTTAGACTGAAGCATGAGACAAACCTTGCCATTCTGCATTTCTAACATTTGGCAGCCCCAGCTCGTGGCCTTATTGCTGGCAGAATCAGCACTTTTTCATATTTTAACCTTTTCTAGATCGCTCTTTCCAAAATTCCTAAGATACTGCTACACTCGCGCCTTCCCACAATGAGGTTTTTGTTTCCAGTTGTATCTCTAAAGTATTCTCCGTGGGAAGCTTGCTGTACAGATCCCGACACCGTGCGCGCTCCGTCACGCAGCAGCAGTGTTCCGCAGCCGGGACGCTGGAGCCACCCAGCTCAGCCCCCGTCAGCTCGCCCGCGTGCCCTCGGAAAGCGGGGCCGGCAGCCGCCTGCCGCTCTGTACACAGACCCAGACTAAGGGCAGCAACTGCAAAGAGCCAGTGAACAGTCAGCGCCGGCATTTGGGGGAGGATTTTTGTTCACCTACAGACTTACGGCTTTAAATAAAAGTGTAAGGGAGCTGCGCTCATTGTTCTGGCAGAGAAAATAAACTCCCGCCTCCGTCCTTTCAATGCAGGGTAAATGAGTCTGTGTTTCATGGAAAGCTTTTGCTTTGCTAGTTGGCAACTTCAAAAGAAACAACAACAAAAAAAAAATCCCCAGACATCACAGAAACGAAACCTTTCCTGGCAGTTGATTTAAACTCTTTTATGCCTCTCTGGCTTCGTCCTGGTTTTGGCGGGGACGGAGCTAATTTTCTCCTCGGTGGCTGCTGTGTTTTGTATTTAGTATGGGACTGGGTATGTGAAGAATGGTGATAAATGCACTGATGCCATGAGTTTTTGCTAAAGAGACCAAGGACTTTATCCACTTTTCCAGGTCTTGCTAATGTGCAGGTGTGGGAAGCTGGGAGGGATGCAGCTGGAATAATTGACCCAAACTGGCCAAAAAGAGTATTTCGTGCCATAAATGTCACTCTCAGTATATAAGTGGGGGTAGTGTGGGGGGGCAGCACACTTTGGCTCCTTTGCTTTCTGCTCGGGATTGCTCTTTGGTTTCATTTCCATGATTGGTGCTTGGGCAGGGCTGTATCTGTCATAGGGTCATCCGGGGGGGAGAAATTGAGCATAGTTTGTCTTGTGTGCTCTATTTCTGTATTTTGTTGTTTCCATCATCTTCCTTTGTTATCCTAGTAAACTATCTTAATCTCAACCCATGCGTTTTCCTTGTTTCCCGATTCTTTCCTTGATCCTGCTGGGGAGGGAGAGGGTGAGTGAGTGGCTGCGTGGTACTCAATTGTCGACTGGGGTTAAACCGTGACAGACTGTTTGCATCTTGATGGACTTCTTAAACTAATGTTTTATTGCTATAGAGCAATTCTTATTTTTATTACAGTTAAGTGCCTTATCAGTACACTTGGTAACATGAATTATTTGCAGTATTGACTCTTGTTTCGCAGCAGTCAATAGCAGAAACTGCCCTCCCTAAACCAGCGCCGTTGCTCATCCTTAAGGGCTGTCCACCTGAAGTGGAGGAAGAACCTGCTCATCCTTGAGGCAGGAAACAAGGCAAGAGAAGCTCCCACAGGGACAGGGAATTTGTTACTACTGAAGTGGGGAAAGCTATCGATGAGCATCCCTGAGCTGCAGCCTTCCCTTGGCACGCTTTGTGTGCTGTCTCCCTGCCGTGAGGGATCTGGAGGAGCAGAGGGGTGCTAATCCAAAAGGAATTCATTGACATTGGTGTGGCAGTGACCACCCTGGGGCTGGGAACCAGCCCCTCACCAAGCCAGCGCCAGTAAACCTGAACTGGGTGGGCGCGCGCGCGGTGAGCGTGTGCCTCCCGCGTCAGGAGCGCAGCTGTCTTGTGAGCGTCTGCAGCAGCGCAATCGCTGCTGGCCAGGCTGTAATTAAAGGCACTTAAGGACCATTAGCAGAGCTTGTAAAAATGCTTTTTAATCCAGTTTAATAAATGGGAGTCTTAGTTTAATTGGCATTATGAAAATTACATGTGGGCTATTTTCTATAGAAAATTATAGGTGGAACCGATATCCCTGTGAAACGAGTCAGCGCTACCCAGACCTCAGATTAACACCACGTGCTGAATATCCCATGAATATCCCATGCTCTGACTGAAACAGTGCCATGCTTCACAGCTGCCGTTGAGTGCTCTCTGAGATCCGCCAAAATATGGGAGCTGAGCCCTCTCTGTTCATCATAGACCTCCCCTCCTGCAAATGGAGATTTCGGTATGCAAGATTTTATCAAACCATTGAAGTCCTTAGTGCTGCCAATACGGAGCTAAGGGTTTCTCCATCAGCTCTGGCAGCCAGCCTGGATGAAGGAAAGAGGATTTGGTCCCAAACTGGAGATTTCTCTTTTGAGGCCCACCACTGTAGTGATTATTTTTACTGCAAGTTTTCAACCACAACTGCCTCGTGTTGTCATGGTTCTGCCATTTTCTTTCATTTGTCTGATATTTTAAGAGCTTGAAGGACTGTTGACATGTTCCCCTTTGGGCTGGCTTGCTGTGCAGAGCTCTCCTGCCTGGCTGCTGGGAGCTCCTTGAGCACTATGAGGTCGTTAACAAGATCAGATAATTACACCTTCAGAGAATCATAGAGCGTTTTGGGTTCGAAGGGACCCTGAAAGCCCACCCAGCCCAACCCCCTGCAAGGAGCAGGGACATCTCCAACCAGATCAGGTTGCTCAGAGCCCCGGCCAACCTGGCCTGGAATGTTTCCAGGGATGGGGCATCCACCACCTCTCTGGGCAACCTGGACCAGTGCTCCCCCACCCTCAGTGTAAAAAATTTCTTCCTTATACCCAGTCTGAATCTCCCCTCTTTTAGTTTAAAACCATTCACCCTCATCCTACCACAACAGGCCCTGCTGAAGAGTTTCTCCCCAGTTAGAACTGGTTTTCACATCCCCCACAGACCCTGTTGCAGGGATGCTTGCTCAGTTGTGGGGTTTCTTTGAGAAGCGAGCAGCAGCTGTGAAGAAACAAGATCCCGTGACTTTCCTGCACTGTGCGCCACACAGTGACCCAGCAGCAGCCCAGGAGTAAGTTGCGCTGTGCTGATCCCTTGCAGGCAGCTGCGATGCTCGGCTCTCGGTAGCGGGCGGGAGCCGGGAGGCAGCTGTGGGGCAGGGGCAGCGCGGCCCCAGGGCCTCCCCGGGCTGCGGCAGTGCGCACAGCTGCGGTGCTGAGCAGGGGTGCGGGAGACACACCGGTCTGTGGCTGTGCGCTGAGCTCTTCTTCTTCCACCTTGTTCCCAACACAGACAAGAAAAAACAGTTGTGTTCATCTTCTCTTCGGAAGAACCTTCGCTCATGTCTCTTAATTCTTCCTCGGTTTTATGTCCATTTTTTTCCTGTTCTACGGGTAAAATCCTGACATTAATGAACTTTTATGGTTATACTTTTAGTGGTATCTTCATAACTACATTTTATGTTCTTCCTTACTATGCCAAAACAGCAAACCGCAGTGGAGAGAAATGAATGATAAGGATTTATTTCATACAGAAAAGAGAAATTATATTGCTTATTCTTTTGGTTATTCTCTGTTTTAAAGAAAAACACTCTGAATCATTGCACTTAAGTCAATCAATTACCCTCCCTACCCGAATACAAATCTCATTTTGTTGTGTGTGTGGTGTTTTTTTTTTCTTTTTTCTTTGCAAATGGAAGCAGAGTAGGCAATGCCTAAATTCCTGTAAGTCATGAATGTCAAGAATTTGACATCTTTGGTGCTCAGGGTTGCATGTTGATGTTTCAGTGGTACAATGACAGGGTTGAAGGACAGAGGTAGAGGGTTTTTTTTTGTTTTTTTGTTTTTTTGTTTTTTTTTTAACAAGACAGTTCTCAATATCTATAGTAGCCTCATATATTTTCTTTCTTAATATTACTGTTTCTTATTTTAAAAGCATCTTTAAGGTGACTATTTGTATTGCTTTAGTAGTTCTTCCGTGTCACATTTTTATTTGTGCCGTGCGTTTAGAAGTGATCTATGGAAGAGGTGAGGTGAATGGGTGGAAGTGGGCCCCTTTCCACTGGCGGGGCAGGGCTCAGCCTGCCCCCTGCAAGCGTGAGCGTTAACAAGGGTGCAGAGGATTTTGGAAAACCAAGCCAGCATTTGTAAGTAGATGGCTAAATGTCAGGGGTTCTCCCAGCCGCATGGTAATGCTAGAAAAACAACCAAACCCTCTGGTTTGACTTGCTGGACTTCCAAGAGTTGCTGGTGCCTGACTCTTTCTCCTGATACTGCCACTGTGGAAACGTGCACCCTGTCCTGGTTTTGACCAGGATGGAGCTGATTTTCTCCTCAGTGGCTGCTGTGTTTTGGATTTATTATGGCGTTGGGTATGTGAACAATGGTGATAATACACTCACGTTATGAGTTTTTGCTAGAGGGACCAAAGACGCTTTCCAGCTTCCCAGGTTTTGATAATGTCCAGGCAGAGGAAGCTGGGAGGGATGTAGCTGGTGGAGTTGACCCAAACTGGCCAGAGTATTCCATGCCATGAATGCCCCACTCAGCATGGAAGTGGGGTGGGATTGGGTGGGGAGCAGTGCTCTCTGTCTCTCCTGGGATTGTTCTGAGACCGCTCTGTGTTCCACTTCATGATTGCCGCTTGGGACAGACGGTCAGGTGGTGATAAATTGTGCATAGTTTGTTTTGTTTTTTATTATTCTTATTATTATTATTATTTTTTTTTTTTCTTTGCTGTCCCATAAACTATCTCAATTCATGAGTCTTCCTTCCTTTCTGAGTGTCTCCCCGATTCCACCCGGGAGGGGGAGGGTGACTGAGCACCTGCGTGGTACTTAATTGCTCCCTGGGTTTAAACCATGACACAACTGAATAGAAAATGTCACAGTTCAGAGATCACTGCATGTACTGCTGGTATACCAGAGAAACAAAAATGTTCAAAATCCAGCCCTGCAGCTCAGCAGGAACAGCTGGGGACTTAAAAAAAAAATCAATCCAAAACCAATGAAAAAAGTTGAATATTCTTGATAATTCCTCTTCACGCACCATTTCCGAAGCTGGAGGGCAGTGGTTTTTGTTGAGCCAAAGTGTCTTAGTTCAGTAACACAGCTGCCCAGACCTAGGGATGGGGGACTCATCAAAACCACCGTGGTGTGCATGTGCCCCATTTCCAGGTGTGCTGCTCCTCGAGCAGGTGGGCAAACAAAGCTCCCAAATCTGTCTGTAGTGTCAAATTGGCTTGGAGTAACGGGGTTATTTGGATGGGGTTTCACAACAAGGAATCATTGCATTGGGAGCAGGAGGAGAGAGGAGCTGAGCCTGCAGTGACTCACTGGGAAGACCAGTTACATTCAAACTTGGCACCATTAGCAAAATGAGACCCAAAGCTGGTGTAACGCTGCTTACACCTGCACCTTTACTGGGCAGTACCTGTGTAATGGTATGATGCTTTTCCTCTCTCCTGAGGTAAGATTTCGTTAATCTTGTTGGATAACGCCTTGATCTGACTGAGCTTGGGCTGAAGGCGAGGTCTCTCCCAACTCGTTACTGTGGTGCTCATTGCTGTGGTGGGGGGTGATCTGACTCAGAATTTTGGGAGGGATTTTAAATCAGAATAATTACATCTTGGGTTAGGTCAAACTATAGTTCAGTTAGTCATGTGAATTCTCGGGATCATTTCTACTTGTAATTGAAGAAAAAAATAAAAAAGCAAAGGAGAAAAATGAAGATTGTCAGGGTAAAATGATAACAGTAACGTGCTAACAGTTACTTCTAAAGAAAAGTGTCCCTTGAGTACTCCACTCTGTGTTCTGACTACCTCAGTCAGTTATGACAGAAGGTGTTTTGTAGGATGTTCGGCCTTCCCCCTGCTCTGGGAAAAGCGCCAGAGCCGCAGGAGCGGGACCCACCACGGGATCCTCACCATCGCTGGGGGATGTGTGGCGTCTGAGGCAGCGATGGGCTTCCTCCTTCAGACTACTCTTGCCGTAGTTTCCTAGCCAGGGTATTTCTGTGGCACTGTTATTCCCATCTCAATTAATCTTCACTTGTTAATCATCCTTTTAAAAAGCAAAATGTAAAATCACATAAATACTCTTTGCTGCTTGCATTCATTATCCTTCACTTTAAACACTGTGGCAGCTCCCGCTGTTTCTTCCTTAAGCAGCTGCCAGTGGTACCATTGGAAAATCCCCTTTTCCCCGGCTTTAGCTCAGCTGTGTGTGTCCGTTGCGGATGGAACCTTGTTCATGGTTAGCTCTGGAGTGAGTGCTCTCTTTCCTGGGGGCATTAGGGCAAAGTCAGGCTATCATTCTTAAACTTGATTTTTTTTCTTTTTACTGATGTTTGGTTTTTTTCCTTCTGCTTCTTAGAACAATGAATGTTAGAGGCAGCTCTGCAGTTCTGTAGACAAAGTAATTTAACTGAAAGAAAAAAAAACCCAAACCCCAAAACCAAAGCAATAAAGCTTTATATTTATAGCATTTATTGCTCCCATTGAGTCAGAAAGCCTCACCCAGACACGATGATGTGTGAAGCAGCCATTCCTCCACACAACACGACGCTGACTTGTTGAATTATAATCCTTAAAATGTGAGAAGGAAGACTGCTGCAACCTCTGGGATGGTACAAATGGAGACTTGGAGGAAAAAAAAACCCCAAACAAACAAAAAAAAAAAAACAAAATGAGAATTATCACAGAAACTAGCTCTTTGCATGTATTTTATAGCCGGTTTTCTTTTGCATGTGGGTCCCAAGGTTTTGGGCCGCTCAGAGCGGTGGTGCCCGGCGCTGGGCCATGGCCAGCAGCGTTCCCGGCCGCAGCGGCTGTGGATCCTGGCCGCTGTGCCTGCTGTGTGGGTGTGAGTCCTCCTGCAAAGGTTGGAAATTAAAGCCAAAAATCACCCAGGAATCGAACCCTGGGGTAGGGCCTTGGGTGGTGGGAGCAGAGCCCTCCCTCCGCCGTGGGGAGTTGCACCCATCTCCACTTTCATCTCCTGAGTGGTTTTCCTGAGACTCCAGTCACTCGTCACTTCTTGCCGCTGCAGCAGACCGGTGTTAAGTTTTCCAGCTTTGAAGCTGGGAGAACAAAGGCCGATTCCCTTTCCCTCCCTGTTTCTCGCTTGGCGGTGGCGGGGCTGAGCCTCGCACCAGAATGTTTTGCTGCGTCTCTGTTCCGCGCCCGAGGCATCAGTGTTCTGGGCCAGCTGCCGCTCTGTGCGGGCTGGCTGGCGTTTCTGATGTAATATTGATAACAACCTGCGCCGCAATGGAGCCCGCAGACCCCACTGGCTGTGGTTCCCCTCTCGTTTTTTTCCTGACTGCTTGTTTTTGGCAAGGCTGAAAACGGAGACGCGGGAGGGGTGCCGGCGATGCTCCGTCGTGCTGTTCAAAACACGGGTTTGCTCTCCGCGCTAATTGGTTCGCCGCAGCCCCCTAATAGCCTTTATATGGAGTTGTTATGCATTGGCAGATAACCTCACCTGATGAGTGCTGGCATCTAGGAGGCCAAAAATTCAAGCTAAATCTGTTTCAGGAACAAAAATCTGTCTTTGCATAATGTCAGGTCTGCTCCGATAATGCAGTTGTGTTTTGCTCAGGCAACGCTCAGCCTCTGAAGCGCACCATGCCCTCCGGCAGCTGCCGCTCCGATCGGTTCTGTTTCTCTCTAGGCACAGCAACACCATTTGTCAGGCGTGCCCAGAGAAAATTGGGCTTTCTCTGGTCAATACCCGGTTTGCACTGGTAGCTAATGACTGAAAATAAAACCGGTAGGGCTGACCGCATGGACCCAACGTTGTCGTTGCACCACAGCCAGGATTCAGTCACGTAACCGCACTTTCACGGGAATTTCTATTGAAATTGAAACAATAACATGGATAAATGATGCTGCTAAAAAGAAAACGTGTTGAATGTGATCTGTGTTCTAACTATTTAATGCAATTAAGTGAGAAAGCCGTCTTAAGCTCAGCTCTTTCAGTCTGTGGTTCCAGGGGATGTTCTGCATGGCCAGCGATGGGTAGAGGAGGAATTCAGTTTTGCACACCAAATCCAGTCGTGAAACCTGTTCTTGTTCCAAGTCAGGAGCAAAATGCAGGTCGTGGTACTTACACACCAACTGCTTCTCAATTTTCAGTTTTCAACCCCCCCATCCCTGTTCCGACAGAACAAGTGAGGCTGTAGGTGAAACCTGCTGGCGTGAGCTCCTGATTGAGATCTGCGTCAGGGTCCTCAGCACGCTGCTCTGTCTGGTTCGTGATTCTGGAAAAAAAAAAAATCTCCATTTCCTGAAAAACCTGTGCTACAAGTAGAGGTGAGAAAGAAACTTAAAGCATGTACATGTACTAAGTAATGGTTTCATCTCAGGCTTCCTTTATCACTTCCCTTATAGCCAAAACAGCTTTTACAGGGGAAACCCTTGTTTGATAGTCTTAGAGAGCATTAAAATAGTTTCCTTCTTCAAGGGAAGAAGAAAAGCTGGTTGATTTTCTGATTGCTAAATCTGATCTTATTTCCTGGAGGACAGAACAAGAAAAATGTATTAATAGAAGGGAAAGAAAAAAGAAGAGGAAGGTGGAAGGCAGCTTCCATTAGCCCTGTCTGAATCAGCACACGGCTTTGCTGGGCTCCCCAAGAGCGGAGGAAGATGAGTTGATGCTGAGCTGTGCAGGAACTGCTTCTGGGCTGCTGCTCCGCTCCTGCTCACCAGGCACAACAGCCAAGCCATCTCTGCAGTGTTGTCAGCCCTTTCTGGGGGCACTGGTTCCAACCTTCTGCCTTTTGACCTCAGCTGGCCGTCGAATGACCGTCTGCAGAGAACCAGGTTGGGTTCATCTTGGTTTGGCTGGTATGAGGAGGCTGCGGCTGCTCCTGACTTGGTGGGGAGGGAGTCAGAAACCATTGTTTAACGAATAAATAATACATCACTTTACCCTTGCTGACACATCTGAAATCGGGCCCAGTATCGTTGAAAACTTGACATCTAACTCCCAGTTTGAGCCACTGGTGTGCAGGCAAATTTTCCGCTCAAGCAGAATGGGTTGAACAGATGTTTATGCAAATCTGTGGAAATGGGAATTGAAAAGTGATTAAGTGACTTAAGAGCACGGCTGGTTTTGAAGGAGTTTGCCAAAACCCTCTGGATTAGTTACGGTGTGGGGAGCGCTCCCTGTCCTGACGAGAGATGCTTCCCGGGTGCGTGGGCTGCTGTTGTGCTGGTGGAGGTCCGGGGGTCCCTGCCCATGGCTGGGGACAGCACGGGCATGGGGCTGCTGCTTCCACAGTGCAGCATCCTGGCAGCACCCTCGGCGGGTCCCCCAAAATCCCTTCTGCTGCTCTAAGCATCCAGGAGCAGGTGGATATCTCATCCTCATGTGTATAATTAAAAATCAGGGTTTAGCAGCAAACTTCTACCTTCAGATAGTTTTGTCCTTTGAATAACATTGCAACAAAAAACCAAACCCAACCCTAAACCCCTGTGTACGTTTGATGTGATACCTTCCTCTCAGCAAGAGCCGCTCAGAAATGTTTCTGCGATGGCTTGTTAAAACAGCTGTAAATATTGCAGCAGTGCTGCAGAGATGCCGGTTAACGTTTATTTACTGGAGGGGTACTTTCTTCGCGAGGCAGGGATTTTCATATTAACTGTTTAATTCCTCAAACGCTGTTGTGTGGACTGGAACACATATGGATGCACAATGTAAGCTGTACTATAGATCAAGCTATAACTCAGCAGTGTGGCCTGAGGCGCCTCTGGCAGTACAAGCAATGCTTTTTCCCTCAATTATCTTGTCATGATAATTCCCTTTAATTATCTTGCCATAATAAATTCAGCAGGTGAATTAATGCAGAATAGTCACTGCAACACTGGTAATTTCAACGGCTTTGGAATTTCTGTCAGCGTTTTTGCTGACGAATCAGAATCCCCTGGCTTCTCACAGCGCTGTTCAATATTAATAGCGCCCTGTTTCTCTTGCGCGCCGTATTTCTCTGCGTCAAGAAAGGCCTCTCTCTGGTGAGACCCCCCTGCAGCGCTGGGTCCAGCTCTGGAGCCCCCAACAGCAGAAGGCCGTGGAGCTGTTGGAGAGGGCCCAGAGGAGCCCACGCAGACGGTGGGAGGGCTGGAGCAGCTCTGCTGTGAGGCCAGGCTGGGAGAGCTGGGGCTGTTCAGCCTGGAGAAGAGGAGGCTCCGGGGAGAGCTGAGAGCGGCTCCCAGTGCCCAAAGGGGGCTGCAGGGAAGGTGGGGAGAGACTCTTCAGCAGGGCTGGTTGCCATAGGACGAGGGGTAATGGCTTTAAACTAAAAGAGGGGAGGTCTGGACTAGATATAAGGAAGAATTTTTTACACTGAGGGTGGTGGAACCCTGTCCCAGGTTGCCCAGAGAGGTGGTGGATGCCCCATCCCTGGAAACGTTCAAGGTCAGGTTGGCCGGGGCTCTGAGCAACCTGATCTGGTTGGAGATGTCCCTGCTCCTTGCACGGGGGTTGGACTGGATGGCCTTGAATGGTCCCTTTCCACCTGAACCATTCTGTGATTCTGTGATCCTTCATGACGAAGGAAGAAGCTAGAGGGAAGTGTGCAATGAGTTGCATGACTTGGCTCTGTTAGGGCAGTGGGAAATAAAACAAACTTCTATTGAGATAGTTTGCAACTACTGTTTGATTTAAAGTTTTCTGGATGCCTTAAAAAAACACTTTGGATGTGTTAAAAAATATATCAAAATTCTTTTTTTTTTTTTTTTTTTTTTTTTTTTTTGTATAAAGATTTGAAGGAGTTAAGATATATAGACTCAGGTCTGCCAAACAGAGCATTCTGACAGCCGTTGTCTGTTTGTGGTGCTGGTGGCACAGCAGGAGCTCTAACGTGGTCTCTTCTTCCTGGTGGTGTTTGGAGCAAAAGAGAGGGAGAGATTGTGGCTGGGGCGGGGTGGGGATGCCCTTTCCCACCGGCTGCGGAGCACCTTCCTCACCGTGCTGGTGGGGCCAGGACGGGCACAACGGCCAACGCCGCGCACCTGGCCGCAGCACCAGATGCCAGGCACCCGGCAGGTGGGCAGCTCCCACAGAGCCGGGCTTAACCCCCCTTTCCTCCACATTAGGCAGAGCTGAGGCATCTAGCAGTGATCCTAATTCTCTGGGACAGGGGAAAAAGGCCGGTCTCTTTCTGATCTTGTTAGCTGAAAAGTGAATCCCGCTCTTGTTAGCGGGTGCTGCAGTGCAGCGGGTGCTCGCCCATCAATCGGGGCTGCGGTTCAGCATCCTCAACACAGCTGAGGAGGCTTTTAAATCCAGACACCCTGCATAAGGCCCTACCATAGTCTAAATCCATAATTTTAATCCTTTTTTATTATTTTTTTTTTCCATGACTGGTTTAAGTAGGGACTATCTCATGCACAAACAGTTGGTGAAAGCCATCATAGAATCATAGAATGGTTAGAGTTGGAAGGGACCTTCAAAGGTCATCTAGTCCAACCCCCCTGCAAGAAGCAGGGACATCCCTGACTAGATCAGGTTGCTCAGAGCCTCATCCAGCCTGGCCGTGGGCCACCCCTAGTAGCCCACGGGGTGTTTCTGGTGGCAGTAGGCGAGCGCTGACGGAGGAGTTGGCAATTCCTCACGTGCTGCCCATAGCCTTTACCGGGGTGTTCAGAGAGCGAGCAAGGCCCCTGCTTTTCCAAAACGTGGGGTTTCTGTGCAGCACGCCTGCTCTGGGTTCCAGACGAGGCATTAAAAATTGATGGCTCGCGGTGCTCTGGTCTAAGGCTGGCAGTGATAGCGACGCTGGTTCTGAGACAGCACCGCTCTGGGCTTGCGGGAAAAGGAAAACCGGGAAGGACTCAATGTCTGGTGAAACATCGCTTTGAATCCCGTGAAGAGGAAGTAGGAGTTGTTTACAACAAACATCTGGATACAACTGCTCACTGATTTTAGGTGAGTAGCGTGTAGGAGAGCTGTTGCGATTCGTTTTCACGTGCTGTCTGTATGTGGGACTTCTCCTGGAATAAGGTCTGAGCGCCAGCACGCTGCCTCACGGAAACCATAGGTTTCTTCTTCAGGCACAGGTTCAGCAGTTCTTTGTTTTGGTTTTGTTTTAGTTTTGGTTTGTCAGTGAAGCCCAGCTGATGTGCTGCTGGCAGAGGGAATTTCCTAGGAAATTTAGCTCTGGCAAAATTGCTGCTGTGCTCTTCCTTCTCACGCTTGGTGCCCGGTGCGGGTGTAAGCCCAGCCCTGGCAGGGCGTGCCTCCAATGGATGGCCTTGGCAGTTACGCAGGAGTCTTTATAACCTTCTCTACTGGCTTTTAATTAAGTACACATCTATAATTTCCAACTTTACTCATACTTGTCTCTGGTACCGGACCTTGTGGCACCTGCCCTTGGAGCACCTGATGCATGTACCCTCAGCACCCCTCGCTGCCCCGGGGCAGGCTGGAGCTTTCCCTGGGGGTACTGGGAGGCAAAGGAACGCTGTGTTCTGTGTTCTTGAAAAACTGGTAGTCTTGATCGGGCAGTAGTAAAGAAAAGTCAGTCTGCTTCTCAAACAGCAGGTTAGACTACGGAGAGCTAGAGCTCTGAACAGCTTTGGAGCCTGCTGTGGTAAACCGTGGGGTGTCGCTGATTGCCGTCGGTCCGTCGCTCCTCTGTGCGTGCTGGTTCCTCCTCGCCCATAACTGATGCTCATGTGCACCAGTTCCTCAAATTTAAGGTGTTTCTACTTTGGTGAATTGCGAGGAGGGAAATATAAAGTGTCTGTGTGCTAGTTCAGCACCCAAAGTGCAGACACATCTTCCTTTTTTGGATAGATGTCATCTCAGATTATAATAAAAGCATTTATCCTCTTCTAGATGAGATTACAGAAATATCCTCAACAGCCAGGTGTGATTGCACAGCCGTCTTAGGCGATGTGAATGTGTACAGCAACCTGATGAGATGCAGTGAAGAGCTGAGAAGCAATCTCGGCAGCTTTTCTTAATTTCTGAGTCTTGTAGGCTCTGGCAGAACTTGCTTCTCAATTTGCCGTTGCAGTTGGTTATTTCTGACAGGTTCTGGCCTTCCCTCCTGCGGCTTGTGTAACCTGCTCTGGCAATTGCTCTGAAAACGCTCCCAGCATTGCTTCAGAGGAACTCTTTGTGTTTTAATGGCTACGGAGTTAGTCATGCAATAGTTTCGTGTTTTTTCAGTTTTTATTGCAAGTCATGCGAGTTGAAAGGGAGCAGCAGAGCAGGCGAGGATAACTTCTGCGCTGGGAAATGCTTGGTGACGGGAGCGGCGCTCGTGGGCGCGGTAGGTCTGTCATGCTTGGTTCTTGTAACACCTGCAAACAACGCCATTTGTGTTTAACGTGAACTACTTCAGCGTGCCGAGGCAAACCGTCCTGTTAGGAAACTCGTGTGCACACGCACTGTTCTTGTGCACGGCCTCCCAGGAGCCTGCTCGCCGCGAGCTACAGCGACGTCCGGAGCCGCGGTGGGCACGTTCCCTCCCCAGCCGCAGTGAAAGCCAGGCCTTGTTTTCCCATCGCACAGCCCCACCTTGGGCGATCTTGCCCTGATGTGGAACTTTTTTTGTGTCAGAAAACTTGCTCGGGTCCTTGCTGACTCCTTTCTCCTGTATGTGTTCACAGTGCATCTCGTACCGCTTGTCTCCAACCACTCTGGAAGTTACGTTCTGACCAACAAGCCGTTACCATTGAGCCACATTCTGGTGGCTTTGCGATCTCTTTTCCTTTCCATTTTCATTGCTTTGGAAAGCTGTGTGCTTTTTGCCCCTATTTGCCCAAATGTGAAATGGATAGAACAGGAACCTCTAGCAATGTTGTGAAGTTTTATTTCTATAGAGAGGTGGTTTGAATCCCTTAGGATCAGGGTACAGTTCAGTCCCAAATGTAGTGTTGTGCTTCCTCCAAGCAGCTCTGCAGCCTCGTTATTTCTTCAAGCTGACCCATAGCGTAGGGGTGAGGGGCACAGCGATACGCAGCAGTCTGGGCCCTGTCCTCGTCCCGTCTCTGAACACAGATCTCGGAGGGATCAGGCAAAGGATAAATTCGTGTCTCCATCTTTTTCACTTATATCAATTAGAGGATAGACAAGGCTATGCCCCTAAAGCCAGTAGTCAGACCAGTGGATTCACAGGCGTGAACCCAAAATGCACGAGCAATAGCAATGGGAGGCTGGGGTCTTCCTTAGACGTTCTAGAGACACTTGGACCGGGAAAGAAAACAATCACAGCAGAGCACGTGTAGGCCAGGTTTAAATAACGAGGCTGTTACTAAAAGGATGTTCTGTTTCACTCTAAGCTTTCTAAGTGCTAAAGGCCAAAACAATCTGAAGTTTTCATTTCTTGTAAACAGGGTGAGGAAAAAAGAATTTATGCTTAGAATATAGCAACGGTAATAAAACTCTTGACATTTAGATCCTGATCCATCATTTATTCATGCTAATGGAAATTCTTTAATTCTTCGCATTAACCTCACTGACTGTGGGATTTGAGCACATAAAGCTCCTGCTATTCACACTCTCATATCCTCACTGGACGTAACGGTTGAAAAATGTGCTTGTGGTTTGTTTTTATTTTTTTTAATTTAAATAAACAAAAAACCCCTCATCTGCAGTGGTTTCTAAGCAACAAAGTACAGGGAAAAAAAAACCACACAAAAGAACTATCAAGTAATTTCTGTTTCCCTGCATGGACCTTTTAATAACGTTAACCGGTGGTGCTGGCTTCTCCTGATGGGGCAAGGATGCTCGGTGTGAATCGCCGTTAATTCCTCTTTGCAACCAGCAGCTCCTCAGTGTTTGAGTAAAACGTTACGGACCTCCCTGGCCCTTCCCCAGTGTCAGAGGGAAGCGCTGGAATACGGCTAATTTAGCCTCACGTGTTCAACAGCAGATCAAGAAAACGTTCCGCGAGCTCTTCTCCTGAGAACAGGCTCCCAGTTATTTACAGACTGGGCGTGAATGAGGCAGGGAGAGCCACTACTGACTGGTGTGCCGAAACCGAGCCCGCCCATACAAAGGGGGTGAAAAATTGCTTTTAAGGTAACAGTCTAGGTCACGGCTGCTCAAAGACAAAGCATCTTCACCACAGTGTTGTTGCATAGCATTCATTTGAGGAAAGAGAAATCCTTCTGCAAGGACCTGAACTGAGGTACAGATGGGACACCTCTGAAGAGGCAAACACAGATATTTTTTTTCTGTTTGAATCAGTGGCAGCATTTTAGGAGCTGTACAAAGGTCCAGGTACCACACTGTCCTGTCTCAGGCACGGCTGGGAATGGGTGCTGAGGGAGGGGCACAGTAACAGTGTGTGCCTGCCATCCTTCCCCAGCCCATCTTCTCGCTTCCCGTTTTTCCTGGTTAAGCACATGGCCTTTCCCATCCTTTTTTTCAATGTAATAGTTTTTAATTTTCAAATTTCTATTTTTAGGGATTTAATGACCTGAAATAAGGCACTCTTGCCCAAAATGCCCAAATCTGGAGCAAATACTTACAAACAGGTGATGTGAGCAGGTGTTTTCTCTGCCAGTCTCCTCCACGTAACATTGAATCTGGTCGGTAGCATCACGATGTGGCAAAGCCCTCCCTGCACAGGATCTTGGCGTAAAAACCGCTGTG
Organism: Tetrax tetrax; assembly: GCA_009806455.1. Taxonomy (NCBI): domain Eukaryota; kingdom Metazoa; phylum Chordata; class Aves; order Otidiformes; family Otididae; genus Tetrax; species Tetrax tetrax. The sequence goes on from WHYT01017101.1 coordinate 96,974, forward strand.
CGTCCACCCTCGTAACGCAGCGCCCTGCACCTGCCCCTTGGGGTGCCAGGGCTGGCAGGCCATGCTCTCGATGCTCTCTGCTCCTGCCCAGCTGTGTCTGGTGATGCTGGTGTGGGTCATGCAGGATTGAACGCTCTGACCAGCATCTCCTGGCACCTCAGGCAGAGGTGGGATCTGCTCTTCCTGCCCAGAGCAGAGGACCGGCGAAAGGCCTGGCAGTGTGTGTGTGGCGGTGTAGTGCACCCCCCTGCTTGCGGCCACCACACTGGTGTCCTCCCTCAGGCTCAAATTAGCTTTTACTGTGAGCAATAACATAAGAGGAATGTGACAGTGATAGATTTTCTTGGGAGGGCAGTGGTGTGCAGGCACTCATCACGCTGGCAAGGGTCTCGTTTTCAGCCATCGCTGCTGTTCCCAGGGAACCTGGCTGCCGCGAGCAGAGCTGTCTGAAGGCCTTGCTCATGTCTGCTGGAGACACTTGTTTGGGGTGCTTTCCTACTAGACAGCTCTACTGCTTTAAAGGTTTCTTTGTGCAGGACTAACAGAAATGGTTCATTTCCATGTCCAAGAACACATCCCTGACAGGTGTGGTGCAGACCTAACCCTGGGTGGAGAGGAGACCCCAGTGTCCCTGTCCCCTCCTGCTCAAGCAGTCAGCCTGACCTGGCTTTCAGGCTACTCAGAGCCTGTGTCTGGTGGAGTGTCTCTGAGGATGGAGACCCCAAAAAATCTTCCTGGGCCCTTGTCCTGGTACATTACTCCTCTCGTGGTGACTTTCCCCACTCACATCTTGTCAGATTTGGCCATGTTGTAACTGGTGCTGGTACCTTTTACCCTATGTGATCCAAGCATTCCTCATTGTCTCCAGAACATTTTCCATGTCTGATGAGTTGTGAGACCTCTTCAGCGAGGCCAGCCAGGATCAGGTAGCTCTGGGTGGCAGATGGGACAGCTCCTGGGGCTGGCTGTGCCCAGCAGTGTGCCCGGGTTCTCATCCTTGCAGGGGCTGCTCTGGAGGCTCCTTGCTCTTTGCAACCATCATGAACTTCAGGGCTAACACCCCCGGGTCCTGGAGACAAGATTCTACCTGTCTCTGAAGCTCTTTGTAGTGTGCATGCTGCTGGGAGCATGTCCTTCACCCCAGATGCCTTTTGTTAGATATAAGGAATAAACTTTTTTACGCTGAGGGTGGTGGAGCCCTGGCCCAGGTTGCCCAGAGAGGTGGTGGATGCCCCATCCCTGGAAACGTTCCAGGCCAGGTTGGCTGGGGCTCTGAGCAACCTGATCTGGTTGGAGATGTCCCTGCTTCTTGCAGGGGGTTGGACTGGATGGGCTTTAACAGTCCCAAACCTTCCTGTGATTCTGTCCTTCCCAAGTGGCCAATGGGCCAGAGAGACCCCCAGGCTGGTGCTGACCCCGGCGGTTGTGCTGTGGCTGCTGCCAATGAGTGGGGTCTCCCCACTCCATGTGAAAGTGTCAGTGCCAGGGGCCACCATTTAATTTATTTAATTGCCTTAAACTTGGTACATTTGTCTTAAACTACCAAGTTTGAGCAATCTCGTAATGTAGCAGCTGAAAAAATGACATTTAAATTAAGAGGATTTTTATTTTTGCTTTTAGGGTTTAAAAGTGCTGTTAGCTTCCCTCTGAGTGCATGTTGTTCAATTTAAATATATGGCTTGGTCACTGTGAACGTTTTCCACTTTGAAATGTGTTGCTAAAAACTTGTAAGTAGAAATTACAAACCCATTAATAGAGCCACAAATCATCCATCAGTCCGACCCATCCGTGGGCAACTGGAGGTACAGAGCTGTCCCTTTATTCGTGTTTGTAAGGGTAAGTGTGTGAAACCCGACAGTGAATTCAAAACTCTAGGTTTATAAAAACAAAGTGGAAAAAAAATGACCATCAAGACTCCTGTCATTCATACCCTGGATATAAGTAAGCACCACTCATTATTTTGGTTCCCTGTTGGCAGTGAAGTTTGCAAAATGGTAATGTTTCCCTCAGAATGACGTTCAGATTAACAGCATGACCTCTTTGATGTCAGCTTCCCCGAGACGCTCGGCTGTGGCTCTACCCCGAGCGCCTCGCTTGATTTTTAAATACCACGTACGTCTTCTAGAGGGAGGTTTCCTCTTCAGGAGGTGATGTAGGAGATGGAGCCCTGCTCCCCTCAACGCTGCTTCCCATCCCTTCCCTGCACTGCACCTCTCCCTTTTCTCCGGGCCGTGTCCTTTGAGGAGAAGCAGATACAAAACTTTCGGCATGGAGAGCGCTTGGGGCTGTCTGAAGAGCTGGAGTTCGGCTCGGTGCAAACCTGACCTGAGGGGGTGTGGGGCTGTGGTGGTGTGGTAAGGACGGGACAGGGGTTGCAGGGCAGCAGCATCTGCTCCGTCCCATCCTGATGTCTTTGGGTGAAGCAGTGCTGGGATGGCGTTGGAAACCCCCGAAGAGCTGCTTCCTTCCTTGTCTTAAGGGTATCACAACATGTCGCAACGCACTGGAGAATGCAAGCTGTATTGTCTTGACATTTCAGAAGGTACTAGAGGAGAGGAGATGTTGTGGAGGGAATGCTGATGGCAAATGCAGCTTGATTTTGCAGAGGTGCCACGATACAGGGCAGCCTGCTCCCCAATGGCAGCCCCTGCCCTCCAGTCCCCCATGAAACGGCAGGTCCCACCTCCTCAGCCTCCGTTTGCTGTGGGCTATACTGGTGGGAGACCGCGTACTTCATCTCATGGGGGTTTTCTGCTTTTCCATCTGCAGTCGTCTTTCTGTCGTTAGGAACTGAGATGGTGCACGTAAGGATGCTTTGTGTTAAAGTGATTGTGTCGAGCATTCAGACGCCTTGTCAGGAGAAGTCATCGTTTCCACCAGCATGTCATGCTGCTATGTAAAATACTTTATAGTATTATTCCATTTTTTTTAGTAGGGATGTACCTAAAGTTTGTGTTTTTACATGGGAACTATTTCCTGAGCATGGAATTGTGGTTCTGAACAAAGGGAGCTCGTTTCCTTTTTTGTTTGTTATATTTAACATAGATGTTTTTCAGCAGTTGTAACAGGATGAGGCGAAATACCACGTCCTTCCCACAGGTCTCTCTCCTAGCCCCTGCTAATTGCATGACAGCTTTTTTCTCTAAATTGTTCCTTGCCTATAAACACCAGTAGAGTTGTTTGTTTTTTTTTTTTTTTTTTTTTTTTTTTTTTTCTCCTTATGGAGAACTTAATTACTAATTACTCCAGTTCTTCGGTTGCTGGGGTGTTTTATGATGTGGGACCTCATTGCCTACTCAAATACTAGCTGTGGTGCTTTCTCCTGGGCTTCCTGAGTACACAATGCTCCACTGAGGAGCTGGGCTTGTTTGTTTCTTCAAGTTGAACTAACACAGAGAAAAAGGCTTGGACAGACAGAAAAGTAACCTCTCACTTTCTCTTCAGCCCCAGCAGATACAGCAGGGCAGGGTACAGTGACGTTCCCAACGGCAGAACTGCCACTTCAGTGGCCGTTTGAGGCCATTTGACTTCTAATAATAGACATAGTTTGGAATTGCAACCTTTTCTTTGGGCGTCCCGGAAGGACACAGTGCAGCAGTGCTGCCCACTCATTTCTCACCACCTTCCCACAGGTGTTGGGATTGGGGGAAACCCCCACAAACCCACTGCTACCTCCCTGCGGGACCGGATGAGTGAGGAACCACAAACCCTCCTCTGCAGGGTTTGGAATGCCAATGGCACCCAAAATGTTTACAGAGATGCCAGAAACACTTCTGTTCTTGTCCCACCATGCGGCAGGAGGAGGTTGGTGCTCCCAGGTGGTTCAAAATGGGGTGACAGTGGGAAGCAGCGGCAAGAAATGGAACGCAGCACAGAATGGGCCACACCGACTCCAGGTGCAGTTCTGTGAAGCTAGAGGAAAACAATTTTGGGTTTTTTAATTGAAAAAAAAATTCTTTGTTTTTTTTTAAAAATTGTGGTTTTTAGTAAACAAAAAATTTAGTTAATTAGGTGATGTTAAGCAGAGCACCAAACACGAGCAGGATGGGGAATTACCTGGGATTTCTCAGTGAGTCACTGAAGCAGAAAAGCCCGCTGTGCCCTTCAGCAGCTCCCCCAAAGCCGGGAGGTGACCGTACCCTGGGCAGTGGCTGAAATGCTGGAGGATTGTTCGTTAGCACATTTTAATAGATGCACAATTAAGCTGGGGAGAATGTGATGTACCGAGCAAGAGGCAGGGAAGGGTGCAGAGGCATCCGCGGGCACGGGAGCGATGCGAGGGTTTCCAGTGGGGAAGGCGCAACTCGCGTGGCCGTGCAGTCGGTTTGAAGGTAGCGTGGAAATGAGAAAGGAATTGATGTCAAACAAAACTACTACTTATCCTTGGCGCTGTGGAAAACTCTTAAAACTTGATTCCACCAAGCTATAGCTATTTCCTGAGCTAATAATATTCTGGGCACACTCATGGGAATGGAGCGGTTTTGTTCTGTTGAAGTTAATTGCAGAAGTTAATTTCAAAATTCTGACTTGAATTATTTAGAAAAAGAGGAAAGCTAACCAGGCATTCACTAATGACAGGCTTTCTCACTAGTCAATAAATAAGCTGACATGTAATCTTAATTTGCAATACAATTAAAAGAAAAAAAAATATTTCCGAAGGTAAATCTCCGAACCTTGCCTAACTGCAAGGCGTGTGCAGAAGGAGGCGTGCTGCCCGTGCTGCCCCAGGCCCTAATGCAGCAATTTGACCGTTCCTGTGAGCTCTCTTCTGTTGTGCTGGTATTTAACAGCAGTGATTTATAGCTGCAAGCTCCCGAGAAGTGACGAAAGCTTGCAAATAGAAAACTCCTATTTTAATGTAATCTCTTAGTTAGGAAAAACATTATACCTATCCTTAATTTAATTGTAGCTGTCCTTTAAATGTGATGGAATTCCTTTAAAAATGGAATTATTGCTTGTTAAAGGTTTAGCTTCTACATCTTCGGTGTGAATGTGCCTGTCATTTCACTTGCTGCTCAGCACAAGGAGAAACCTGGAAATAAACCCAAACGCTCTCAGAGGCATAAACAGCAGCGGCGGTTAAAGCCGGATGCGTTGGGAGAGCAGCGTACGGGTGGAGCCTGTCCCACGGGGGCGCGGGTTCAGGCTGAGACACCCCGCATGAGGCCTGGGAGGGGGCTGGAAATGGCCCTCGGAGCTTCATGTCTTGTTAAACAGCAATAAATACCCAAACTTTATTTTATGAATAGATGCAAGAAAGCAAAGGCTTGATTTTGTTGTGTAAGCGAAGGGGTTTGTTTAACTTGTGCAAACCTCCAGCCTGGTTTGGGAAGGGCGCGGGATCGGTGAGCTCCCAGGGACCACGTGTGTGTGGGGCTGGGAGGACGGAGCTGGTTGGAGGGGACCCCCGCAGCAGCAGGGAGCCGGTGCTGAACGTGGCCGAAGAGGGGTCCCGCTCGGTGTCCAGGCCCAGCCGCAGCTGTGGGTGGGTGCTGGGGAGGTGCTGCGACGAGCGCACGGCTTTGATCCTCTCCCAGCTTCCTACCACCTGCAGCTCAGGGCTTCGCGGTGGTTTCCAGTGGATGGCCTTTTCATGAACTCACACCCTTTCCTCTCCCCAACTTTCATCCTTCAGGGAAAAGACCTTTTCAACAATACAGCTACTCCTTTCCAAACTTTCTCTTTCCTCTGTCTTTACATGCAGTGCCACTGCCGCCATGGCAAGGCCTTTACACAGCGGTGTGCTGCTACAAATAACAGAATTTATGGGAACGATTTCTCCTTTCTTTGAAAAGCAATCATAAAAATATGTTTGTTCTTTTGTTTGACTTGGTCACAAGGTGAACATTGAGTGAAAGTGTTTTCCTACAAGTCCAACATATACTTTTTATTTCTAAGAATCTGGCCAGATGTTCAAAAGTGGTGAGAGGAATATTACTCTAATTATCATGAGATCCCCGTTGCATTGTATCAGTGAAATAAGTTTTACTTATTTACCACAGCTCCAATTCTGTTGCCTTCTGCAAATCTGATCAGTACTGATTTTCTGCTTTCTTCCAAGCCAGTGATTAGTGCTCAGCAGCCTGGAGCTCACCGCCAGCTCCTGTGGAGAGGAGATTGCTCAGTGGGCTTTCCATCTCCAGAGCAATCACTGAGATAGTGTTTAATTGTTTAAAGACCGTTGTATTGATTTTGTATTTTTTTCTACTTTCTTAGTTAAGAAACCGCATGGTATTGACCCAAGTCTTGAGTATATTGTGTCAGTGTTGTTCATCTGTCACCAAAGGTGTAACTTGCTTCAACTGAGAAAGTTGGTAGGTTATTTCTATGGCAATTAGTTACCACAAACTAGTGTTAACTGTCATTCATTGTATTATTCAAAAGAATTATTTAACTATGTTTTTAGACTTTCCATTTCTTGAATCAATTTTACTCAGATCAACAGGAAACTACATTTTCTAGATAATTTCTTTCATCCTTTTAAAACAGCCGTAGACGATCAGTTCTCTTTCTGTCTCTCAGATTTCTCTGATATTCTTTTTTTTTCTGTTATTTCCTACCAGTTTAAAAATATTCATCATCATTCCTGATGATGAAGTCCTTTCTCCAAGCCGCTGTGGCTCATGCCAGGCCCTTCTGGATGGCTGTGTGCGCCTTACCACCTGGTTCTTCACCCTCTTTGCGTTCCAGAAATGCAGCTGGGCCGCGGTCTCCCTGTGCCGAGCCACCACCTCTTGACCCGTGGCTGACTCCCCTTCCTTGGCTGGGCTGAAGTCTGACCTGAAATCACTGCACTGTGATTTAGGAGCTGCTGTCTCTAGCCAAAGGGGCTCTGTGGGTGCTTGGACATCTCTCGCCAGCCTTTGGCTTTGTGGGGTGACGCAGGGTCAACATCACATAGAGTATATGTCTTTGCACCAGTTTTAAGGAGAGCAGCCAAACCGAACTCAAAGACCTAGACGAAAATTTTTTTTCTACCTGAATTTGGATTCTGTGTCCAGGAAAGAGAAGAGGTGCTGGTAGTGACACTCAGTAACGTAGCAAAATTCCTTTTTCACGTATAACCAAACATCTTCAAAGCAACCCTTCCTAACCCAACGCAGCCCCCATGCTCTCCAGGTTGTGTGCTTTCAGATCTTCCTTTGGTTGTTCTCTGTGTCTGCTCTCAGCAGAATCCAGCTGGGCAGAATTCCCATTTGGATGCTTTTCCTGCTGAAGCACAGCAGTGTCCCTGCTGTTGCTGCAGGGTGCCGTTCGATACCGTAATGGGGACCAACGGCAGTTGGGGCGCTTGGTTGTTTATCTTCTGTGGCCGTTGCGTCCCGCTGCTGGTTCGTAGATGTGCTGTGCTGGGGGTTTGGGTAGCGCCTGAATTCACGGGTGATGGTCGTGTCTTTAATATCAGCCAATTCAGTGCAGAATAATATTCACAACCTAAGTTAGACATGTGAGTTTGGCAGCCCTGTCCTTAGCAATTCCCGCCAGGGCCTGTGTAGAAAACACGGGGAAACTGCAGAGCAGCCTGAGAAGGTCATCTCTCATGTGACTCCAGCAGGAAACCTCTCTGCTTGTTTCTGGTTTTCTGAGCGAGGAGCTGGGTGTGCTCACAGGAGGAGAGGGAGACCCCGCACAGCTCTGATCGGAGAAACGGGTGGGTGGGATGAGGCTTGCTT
>WHYT01017101.1:115553-143805 GCA_009806455.1 Tetrax tetrax
TACCAGTTTAAAAATATTCATCATCATTCCTGATGATGAAGTCCTTTCTCCAAGCCGCTGTGGCTCATGCCAGGCCCTTCTGGATGGCTGTGTGCGCCTTACCACCTGGTTCTTCACCCTCTTTGCATTCCAGAAATGCACCTGGGCCGTGGTCTCCCTGTGCCGAGCCACCACCTCTTGACCCGTGGCTGATTCCCCTTCCTTGGCTGGGCTGAAGTCTGACCTGAAATCACTGCACTGTGATTTAGGAGCTGTTGTCTCTAGCCAAAGGGGCTCTGCGGGTGCTTGGACATCTCTCACCAGCCTTTGGCTTTGTGGGGTGACGCAGGGTCAACATCACATAGAGTATATGTCTTTGCACCAGTTTTCAGGAGAGCAGCCAAACCGAACTCAAAGATCTAGACGAAAATTTTTTTTCTACCTGAATTTGGATTCTGCGTCCAGGAAAGAGACGAGGTGCTGGTAGTGACACTCAGTAACATAGCAAAATTCCTTTTTCACGTATAACCAAACATCTTCAAAGCAACCCTTCCTAACCCAACGCAGCCCCCATGCTCTCCAGGTTGTGTGCTTTCAGATCTTCCTTTGGTTGTTCTCTGTGTCTGCTCTCAGCAGAATCCAGCTGGGTAGAATTCCCGTTTGGATGTTTTTCCCGCTGAAGCACAGCAGTGTCCCTGCTGTTGCTGCAGGGTGCCGTTCGATACCGTAATGGGGACCAACGGCAGTTGGGGCGCTTGGTTGTTTATCTTCTGTGGCCGTTGCGTCCCGCTGCTGGTTCGTAGATGTGCTGTGCTGGGGGTTTGGGTAGCGCCTGAATTCACGGGTGATGGTCGCGTCTTTAACATCAGCCAATTCAGGTAGTGCAGAATAATATTCACAACCTAAGCTAGACATGTGAGTTTGGCAGCGCTGTCCTTAGCAATTCCCACCAGCGCCCGTGTAGAAAACACGGGGAAACTGCAGAGCAGCCTGAGAAGGTCATCTCTCATGTGACTCCAGCGGGAAACCTCTCTGCTTGTTTCTGGTTTTCTGAGCGAGGAGCTGGGTGTGCTCACAGGAGGAGAGGGAGACCCCGCACAGCTCTGATCGGAGAAACGGGTGGGTGGGATGAGGCTTGCTTCTGAACTACCTTGTCAAGTTGGTTGTGGTTTTGGTTTTGTTTGGTGGGGTTTTTTTTTGGGTTTGGTTTGTTTTGGTTGTGGGGTTTTTTTTAATATTTTTGGGTTTGTCCCCACCCCCCACCCCCCCAGTTTTATTTTGTCTTTCTGGCCCATCTGCATTTTCTAGAGAAGGAATCGTGCTCTTGCTTTGTTGTCAGACTTTCCTGACATCAGTCTCCCGGAGCACTCGCAGGCGGGGAGCGCGGAATAGGGAAGTGACAGTTATGAAGAAAAGCCGGTGGCGTCCCCGTTAGATTGACTGGTATCGTTAGTGACAGCACAGACTCACCCTGGACCCAGAGGAAACCAAAGAGCTGCAGCCAAGCGCTCTCCTCCGCCAGCTGACGTGATGCTCGTGGCGCAGCGCGCGGGGAGGCGGCGGTGCGGGGATCTGGCTCGAAAAGCGTGTTTGCGTTACTGCTGATTTGCTTTTGCAGCGTGCTCTAGCCTGAGGTTAGCTGAGTTTTAAATAGAAGTGATTGCTCTCCAGAGTTTATAGACGATGCCAGTTCCTTCATCTTGAGTTTCTCTTCACTCTTGTGAAGAGTGAAACAAACAGCGCCGAATAGCAAAGTACGTGCTGGTACAGAGGGAGGAGGGTCAGGAGCCTCGTCTTTCCCGGGTGCAAAACAATCCCCTCCCTTTTCCACTTAGATTTTTCTTTTATTTTTTTCCTCCTTTCTTTCCTGTTTTTATCATACTGGTGCACAGCTCAGTGTCAGAGTGGATCCAGCGTTGCACTGATTTCCCAGCTCGTTCGGAGCAGCATCAAGTCCTGGTGGGCATGCACAGACCGGAGAGGAGGTCCGTAGCACTCCGGACTGCTCCGGAATCGCCTGCACAGGGATTACCACCGCCTGAAGAAGAGTTTGTAACTTCTGTTGAGTGGGAGTTCAAAACCACTGGGCATTTTGTACAGTCTAATAATGCAGCCTGGCTGTTATCGAAACGCTTTGTGCCGTGAGGTAGCAGGAGGAAGCAGTAGTAATTAGGCAGACGAGATGTCGATACGCCTTTTCCTCCCTCCAACACTTCTCAGAGACATTTGATGAGATGAACATTGCAAACCAGTTAATAATGGCAGATATCATCTTGGTTTTTGCTGACTGCTGTGGAGAATGAAATTAATATTACATCCAGGCCTGGAAGCTGCAGGGTTTCCCAGACCAGGTTGTTCAAATAATTACTTGAATTTTTTTTTTTTTTTTTCTTCTGTTCTTACTTACAATAGCGATAGGCTGGGAGCTGGCTGTAGCATCTCCAGAGAGACGTGAGATGTCGTTGGATGCATTGAGAGGGAGAGCAGGTTATTTCATTGGAGAGAGAAACCTCTCTATATAAAGTTTTCAAAAACTTTAATTTTCAGTGGCTGTTTAGCGTATTTGAGCTAAGTCCTGAGAAGATGGGAGGGGCAGTAGCAAAGCCAACTCTTGCTGCTCTCCATATGGCTCAGCCACACGTGGGAGCCCCTTCCTGGGATGTCCGGGCAGCCAAGCCCAGATGGGATGCAGGATGCTGCCACATCTGTCCCAGCCGGCTGATGGAGGTTACACATCTTTGTGCGTGTATATCCTGAGAAAGTACAACTTGGCTTCGTAGTCCAGCCTACAAGTAATTTAGCTAGTTAACAGGCATTATGGAAAAGTATCTCAGGCAGATCATTGAAAACTGCCATGACAATGAACAAAGCTCTTCCCTTCCTCCTGAGAATGCATCAGATATTTGTTAGCAAAATAACTCAAAGGCTCTGCAATGGAGACAGGACTCAGACTCATCTCTTGATTTTACAGGTTAAATACTTGTCCTGTGCAATAGGAACTAAGGGTTTTCAATCCTGGTCATTTGGAAAAAAAATACATTGGTATTAAAAAAGTAGCTTTGTGCTCCTATGAATTCGAAGTGCTTTTCAATCTGACAACAATTTTAATCCATTACGAATCCTTTTTTTTTTCTGGTTAAGTATTTTTCAGATCTTAATATGTTTAGTTTGTAGATTAAACTGCAGTTTAAATATTTGAATGCAATTCCAAAATGCAAAAAAAAAGAGAGCCTGGCAAGAAAGGGTGTTAGATGCAGTAAAGTACCTGTGGGATCTGCAATCACCCGTGCATCTGACAGCATGAACCGTAGCTCGTAGTGTCATTAGGCAGGGACAAAATTATACTTTTAAAAATAAACAGAAAGTAAATGAATGGATCAGCATAAAGTATTTTTTTTAAAGCTGCCTATAAATGAAAACAACTGAAATGTTTGTAATTGCCGTCATGTTAGAGCTTATGCCCAGTAATTTTTGAATGTTGTCTTGTGCAGAAGAAACTTGCGTTGGTGATGATGATAATAGGCTGCAGTGCCGTAAGTGGGTTTTGGTGAACTGCTCTCCACTGGGAAGGATGGCCCTTAGAATTTGACATCCCAAACACCGAGATTGCTCGCTGGAAAAGAGGGGGAAGGAGCTGGCTTGGGGCGGAGAGGGAAGGGATTCCCGCAGCGAGGTGCCTGCTGTGCGTGGGGCGGCACAGCTGCAGGGGGGAGCACCAGGAAGAGCAGAGACGCAGAGCTGCTCAATGGATGGAAGTTGTGTGGTCGTATTTCACAGAATCTCAGAAGGGTTTGGGTGAAAAGGGACAGTTAAAGGCCATGCAGACCAACCCCCTGCATGGAGCAGGGCCACCATTTCCTCCCCTGTCTGTATCTGTGTGTTTTGTACCAGTCAGCCCTTAGTGCTCCCATTTTGTATTTACTCCAGTTTAATTGTTAATGTTCTTGCATAATGCGGTGCTTGGATATTCCTTATTCCCGCAGTTGTGTGTGCATCAAAATACTGTCTCTCATTTATTTTAACTGTAGTGTTCTCAGTAAGCATTTGGGCTTAGTTCTGCATGTTTTAGTTATAACTATATTTAATATAGATATGGCAAAGAAACGTTAAATGTGAGGTAATGGGACTAAAGGGTTGCGTTTCTGTCTCTAGTGTTTTAATATCTCTTTTCTTTCCCACTCTATTCTCACTGTAGTATGTCCTGAAAATGTATCATAGAATGCTTCAGTCCTGGGAAACGTGCAATAATTACCTCATTTGTTGAATTCCTGTTACTCTTTCTTTGCCTACAAACAGCTTCTTACCAGTATTCCCAGACTGGTACAAACCAGTGCTAATAGAAATAGTATAAAATGATGCACGAAGTAGCTGAAACAGAAATTTCAGTGGGGAATAAAAGAGATGGAAATTAGTCTGTTGTTAACATGGTAAGCTACTAAAGACAGAGCAGGAAGCCATCTAATTTGACTTTTCACCCAAAATACAAAGTCAGTGTGCTTGCTGCTGCTGCCGCCAAGCAGATGCCATGTGTCTTGGTGGGATCCACCACCAGATGAGATTCCTCCTGTTTCAGTCACTCAATTATCATTCCTCCCTGATTGGGAAAGATAAAACATGCTCACAAATGGTTCTTCTGGGGCCCCACGGACAAATGACCGAAGCCTGGTACCAGAGGTGCTTTCCAGCCGTGCGGGTTTGTGCATGGTGTAGGTTGCCCACACTGCTTCTTCCCTTTGTCACAGGAACGTGTGGCTGGGAGGGATCGGGGTGACAAGCCTGGGCCATCCCTGTGCACTGCTCAGGCCCAGCAGCGTGGGGGCTGGGTCAGGTCACCCTGCTTGGATGACAGTAGATGTTGAGGCGTGTGTCATGGACCTCCGAAGGGCGAAGCCATGTGATGTAGCTTAGCCCCACCAAATAGATTAAGATCCACTTAATTATCTCAGGCTGCCAAAGGCTGGGAAAGGACCCTGAAAAGTTCCTGTTTGACATCTCTGGTAACTCATTAAGCTGAGGAAATGTTCCAGCGCAGCTGAGCCCCTCTGGCTGATGTTAGTTTAATCCACCCAAACAAATGAACAAACAAACCTAACACAAAACAAAGCAACCCCCTGCGAAAACAGATGAGGATTCTGAAGCCTCCTTGGCCAGCCTGCTCTAGCACCCCGCACGCCCTGGCGTTATCCCTGAAATCCGGCTGAGATTACCCTTGCTTTCCCTCAACCTCGCACCACTGCCGTTTCCCAGAGGATGCAGAGATGAATTTGCCCTCCTTTACACAACGACCTTTGCCCATGGGACAAGTGTGGTGCCCTATCTGTCCCCAGGCCCCAGCCGTGCCCACCACCGGAGCGGGACCCCCCACGCACTTTTCCTGGCTTTGGCAGCACGATGTCTGGGAGCCGCAGCACCCTCCTGCTCCCACCAGCAAAGGGACCAGGGGTTCAAGCATGGCTAGAGGTGCCCATTCTAACAAGGGGGTTTTCCCAATCCTGGTATTTCAAGGACAAAAGCTTTTTTGATTTTCTTTTCACCTGTTCCATGATATAATGAGCTCCTAGACCAACTAAATATTTTTGAAAAAATATTTTCATTTTGATGATACTTGGTTAATTAAGCCAATTACGTCTTCAAGTAAGGAGCTAAAATTGGAGTTAAGCTAGGGCTTACCGAGGTCTCTTTAGGTAACTGTATTTTGAAGAAAATTATTTTGAACATAGTTGTTACTTTTTCATATGACAGTTGGACTGGATGTTCTTGGAGGTCTCTTCTGGACTTAAGATTCTATGATGATTCTATGATATATCTGTTTTTAATACTTTTCCTCTACCTTTATCAACATGTGGCATATAGGGATGAAGAGGTGTAGGGAGAAACTAGAAAGCCAAACTCTGAATTTCAGTTTTCATGGGGAAAAAAATGGAACTGATAAGACTTTTTGAAATACAATAGGTTAATGGGTCATTACATAATTCCTTGACTGCTGTCATAGTTCTTTATGCAAGCTGTAATGCTGTTTGCAATTGAAAAAAATTCATCTAACAGTGATTGCTCTTCCCACTTATTTATCTGTCTGAGAGGGTCTGAGATACTGACCGCAAAGTTGAGGCTTTGAACTCAGCCAGTAGCTCCCCTTCATAACAGCAATGCAGGAAAGGGTGTTTGTGGGGAGAGGTCCTGGCATTGTGGGGGCCGGAGGGAGCAGCTGGGCTCTGGTAGAGCCCTACGGAAAGCTCCCAGTCAGCCTCTGGATGGGAGGAGCTTTGAATTTTTTTTCCCTCGTAATCACTTACCCATGGATTTTGGCAAAGCTACTCAGCCTGGCAGGAGACAGTGATATTTCAGAACTCGTTTGGTGGGGTTTTTTTATGTATTTGAGGTTTGAAGACATGGCACTGATTAGTTAGAGATCACTTGTTGGTGAAACGCTGGATTGCAAAGGCAGGTAACGGCTTCATAGACTTTTCCCAGGAAAAGCAGCAGTTATTTAATGTAGAGAGCTGATATTAAAGGTCATGCGTTGCTCACCACAGCTGTGCAGTTCCACTCAGCTTTTCCCATTCCCAGCTCTGGCTGCCTGGCCCCAGTCCCAGAGGTGTGAGTGCTGTGGCCGAGGCAGCGGCAGAGAGGTCGGAGGTGTGACCAGAGCAAAGCCGTGCTGATAGCTCATCAGAAGAGCAGCCTTAAAGGTCTGTCGTTACAGCCTTGTGTCCTTAACACAGCAGAGCCGTTTGCTTCCAGGCAGCAAAGCTCACAGCCCTTGGCTGTTCAAAGCCTCGGTGGCTCAGTTCTTCAGGCTGGAGGAGATGTGGTGGCCAGCCTAGGCCACACATCCCATTCTCCTCAGTGTGCGCGGTGGCTATCGGTCCTCGAGGACAAGGAGCAGCTTCTTCCACTGCAAAGATCAGAGAGTGGGCAGTGCTGCTGGGCTCAGGAGCTGGGCAGCAGGGACCAAAAACGTGCAACACGGCAGCAGCCGCTCCCTTACGAGACATGCTGGCAACACTACTTGATTTAAAGAACGAATCTGTTCCCATTATTTTCCATCGTCTGGATGTTCAGAGTTCGCTAGTTAAGTAGCTGGAGGGAAAACGACAACAGGATGTTCTATTCTACAAGTCCCTCACTGAAACAGCATCGCACACGCGTTAAATAGATATTAAACGGCAAGAATTGCTGAGCTATGACTGAGTACATCAAACATAAAATACTAGTCTACACAAAAGTACTTCGATGTTCTGTCTCTTCTAATTAATTCATTTAATAAATCTATTAAAGGGCACTTGTGAGCTGCAAAAGTAAGGAGAATGCCGAAGGGAGGGAGGAAGGTGGGGAGCTTTCACCCACAGGTGAAAAACTGGAACTGAGTGTAGACAGATAAACCTGCTGGCTATTCAGAAGTCAAAGCTTTTACACAGTAACATAATGGAAGCTGTGAAATAGGAGAAGCAAAGGACCAAATCTGTCCTTCTGCTGTCCCAGGCTGAAAATCCACTGCCCTTGCTCTTACACTTGTTGGATTTTCATCCCAGTGTTTCTCCCGCGGCTTCCTACTGCAAGGCATGGTCTTGACCAAAGGCAAGGTTGAGCAGTGGCACAGGCAGGCTCTCCCCCAGCCATGTTCTCCAGACCAGTCCCCAGGAATGGGGCAGGTCTGGGTCCAAGCTGGGAAGTCGAGCCCCCGGGTCAGGCTCAGGACTAGAGCACTGGCATGGCAGCAGTGCCATTGCAAGGCAACATATTTTGTAGAGTTATAGTAATGTTGGAGGTTTGTCTGTTAAGATTCCAACCCAAGGCATTTCAGGATTCCTGAAATTTCTCTTGTGCTGCTGGAGCTTCCTCTGATGGTGCAGGATGTAAACTGAAAGAATAGGCATGAACAACATAATCTCCTCTCTCCATAAGGAGCAACCCTTCTAAGATGAGATCATCACTGGATAGCACATCTCCTTTGAGGGAATGCAGTTTTGATGGCTGGATTCTCCATCCAGGCTCTCAGACTTCCTCAATTCTGCTGAATTGGCCTGTGACTTTCACAGTCAAGTTGGGGAAAAGCAAAAGTGAATTAAAAAAAAAGAAAAAAAAAGCAAAAGTAAGAGTGAATTTAAATCAGTATAACACCCACTCTAAAGCAGTAATAATGAAATAATACACATCAGGAACCACTTGATTATTGGGAAACTGGTTCAAAGATCTTCTACCCTAACAATAATGCAAAATCTGAGCTTTCCAAGAAGACGTTTGTTTCAGTAGTTTGGCAGAAACACACCAAAAGGATGTTAGTTCTGAGCTGTTAGATCATCAGGAAGAGGTGATTTTGTTTTTAAAAACTAGTGTTGGATATTTCAGCTGTATTGGTGAACGAACACGAGAGTCCTCGAGCGCCTATCAGCAGCACGGTGCACAGGCGTGCAGAAGCCAGTTCCATAGGTGGTGGATAACAAATCACCCAAAGGAGTTCTCTTTGGAAGTGTTCATTGCCACTTGCTCGTGTAGGTGAGCTCCCATGTAAGAGGTGTCTTTACACTGCTGTTTGTGGTCAGGAAGCCTTTATATGATAAATATTGGGTTAAAACAGCAGCAGCTCTGTACACGCTCAGGCTGAAGTGCTTTGGTTAAAACCTGTGGGAACAAACACGAACTGCTGGAGAGGACGTCCGTTTTTAAAATGGAGAGCGCAAAGGCAGTAATTTTACTCACTAAAAAATAGAAAGTAAGATTTCAATAAAGACTTTTTTTTTTAATAAAAACAATGGCTATGAAAAAACACTTTGATCTATAGGGGAAAGAGCTACAAACGCTACCTCCACGAAAACTAATGCAGCTGGAAGTGCCCACTTAGTTCCGGCGGTGACACTGAGTTACAGCAGCAATGTTCCTTCCCACTAACGGGAGTTCTGGGAGGATGAAAGTGCCCTGCTTAGTGCTAGGTTTTAAAAGACTTTCAAAACGACGATAAATTCAGAGGGCTTGATGATGGTGATGAGCTGAGCTGCTCAGCGAACCATGAGTACATGAGGATGACCCACTGCACCAAGCAGGAGATGGGTGCTGTTCTGACAACTGATTTGAACCGTGTAATGTTCACTGCAATATACTTTAGGCTTTTATTTGCTTATTCTTTATCACGTTAATGATGTTTTAAAGTATATCTTGCAAGGATTTATCCTAAGTTATACTGGGAATTCCTTGGCTCTGCAGGTATCTTGTTCTAGTTTCCTGTTTTAGGTTTTACAGTATTTTTGCTTCCTGAGCTTTCTGTGAAGACCATCAGAATTGGAGAGTTCTTTGGTTTAGAGTTTTGAATTAAAAGGGTATGTCTCATAATTTTTACAAGCTTTCCTTTTCAATTCCTGTCCTCTTTCTTTGCACATGGGCATTAAATCGCCCAGGGAAGGCATTCATGTCTTCTCCTGAGCAAAGCTGTGTTTTTGTTCTCCGAGATCTGGCAACAGCTTTGCTTTTGAGGTTTTCCCACTCTTCCTTTCAGGAACTTTCCCTGCAGGGGATGACACCTTCTGTATGGCTTCGTCTCTCAAGAGGCAGCTCAGGGATACTTGAGTACAATTGCTTGGGCCAGGCTGCAGAGTTTGGCATTATGTGGTTTTACGTGAGCTACGTTTAAGGTGAGGAGCAATATTCTGTTTATTGCACATGGATGAGAGGCGGGGCACAGGCAGGGTGTGCCTGCTAAGGGCATTAAAGGGTTTCATAGAATCTCTCACTGCTCGACAGATCACAGGCTTTGATTTCCCTGGCCCACACATCAGTTAAAACAGGAAATGTGTTAAAGACAGAAAGAAGAAACAGTGGGGAGAGCGTGCCAGAAGTTTCTTTAATTGCTGGAGCAGCCCAAAGCTAGAATCCTGGAAATGTCCATCTCCACCTCCCTGCGTTAGAGACGTTCTGGGCAGCTCAGGACCGCAGTCCAGCAGCCGTGCTGCAGAGGACCTGTGTCCAGGCTCAGACCAAGATTAGACCTGTATTTTTGGTTGCAAAGTGCAACCACTTGATTAAGAGAGCCGCAGTGCAAATCCCTGTCTTGGTCCTGGTAAGGAAAGCACTGACCTCCCGAGAGCCAAAGCGTTTCAGAGAAGGCAGGGATAATTACCGGTAGCCAATTGAGACCAGCAGCAATTACCGCAGTTACTTAAAGATTACAAGATATTAGCTGTCCATGTTCAAGTGCATCTAGGCCATTCAGAATGGTTTATTCTGGACATTTTACCATCCTGTTCAGCCCCTGTATTGTAACTTGCTGGAGGATCTGCACACGAGGGTTGCCTGCGGGAGGAATTTCGATTTAGCCCCTTGGATGTGGGATGGGGACTGATCCCCTCCCGGAGGGGATGGGCTGGCAGAAGCTGGGGGCACATCACAGGGGTGACGAGGGGAGGTGGGAAGGGAGGATGGGGCTGTCCGCACCCCTAATCCCGCTGCCTGCTCTCCACTGAGCTGGTGGGGCTCCCCCAGGCTGGGGGTACCTCTTCTGGGGCAATTTCTGAGACCTGGGCTAATGCCACTGCGTGCTCCCACCCCACGGTTTAATTGATCTTGAATCATAAAAATGCTGTGAAGACCCATGATTATGCTGGGTTTAAAACTCACAAATATTTTTTTGTTTATGTTACTAAGAAAACATGTATCTTAGGAAATGATATTTCTAGAATACCTTATAATGGCCTTTCAGAGTACAGTACAGATCTGTGTAGATGAATCACTACACTTTCAGTTGAAATTAGGGCTATCTCAAGTAAAACAAAAGAGAAAAGTGTGTGAGTATATAGGTATAATGTTTCTATGAGGCACAAGGATTTTTAGGGAAATTTCCTCATTTGAAATATTTCTCCTCCCTCTCCCCCGGCAAGGCTGTGTATGAAGCGTGCATCGTTTCAGGCTCCGTAACGGTTTATTTGAAAACTTCGTTTTTTAAAATGATTAAAACAAACCCCAACCTCCAACCCTGAATTACAAAATAGGAAGCAGAGACATAACTTCTGATATTTAATTTTTTTTTGCTTGTGTTTGATCACACACATTCCCTTCGCTTCCCTCCAGCTCGTGGCTTCTGCTTTCTCGTCTCATCACACAGTGCGTGTCTTTACAGCACGCCTATAAGTATGAAAGGCTTGTCAGTAATTAGCTTGACATTAAATACTCATGTGTCCGTGTCACTGGGGTCACTTCCATACGCGTCAGCCAAGCGAGACACCCCCAAGGCGATTTAAAGGCTGTTTGAAATGCCTGCACAGGCCAACAGCTCTTGCAGTAAGGAAAAGCATTTCTCTTTGAGAAGACCCCCAGATGGGTTGCCGCTTCCCACCTCTCACCCTGCGTGCGGCTGGAGGGTCCCCGGTGCTCAGAAAGGGGCTTCAGGCAGAGATGCTCCTGGAGAAGTTTGTCTCCCAGTGCGGCGTGGGGGAGGACCCAGCCCCGAGGCAGCTCTGCTCTGGGGCATCCTGCTGCCGAGATGCTGGCTACCTGGCTGTCAAAGCGCAGATTCGCAGTGCATCTCAAATGCTTCAACGGTGTCATTCCCTTTGACTGGGCTGACTTCGTGTTGTCCTTTGAGATGCAGCATCTCAGTTCTTCCAGGCAGGGAACAAGCTATGGTTGTATCTCTTGCCTTCAGATTAATTTGGCTCTTGCTCTCTTCCTCTTGACCATTGCTGCTTTTCTAATATCTTGAGATGTTCTTTGAAATCTCTTGCAAACCAAAATGGGAAGGTCGTGATCCCTGGCTTACAAGGCGCGGCTCTGGGCACCGGCAGTTCTCTGGCAGGGGTGCAAACAGGAAATCTCAAGAAGCTGGGTAGCAATGAGAGCCACTTACGTGGCAGGCTCCTTCTCCACCTCATCCTGCAGCCAGAGGTTTTTGACATGCCTGCAAGGTATAGTGTGAGGCTCCTGGTGCAAGGAGCTTCAGCTCCTCCGGGGGATCTGCAGGATTGTTCGTTTGGGGGGCAGGAGGTTCTTTGTCGTGCTCTAGACTCAGTGTCTGTTGCCTGTGAGAAGTGTCGCAGGAGATGATGACCAGGGAGTGCCTTTTTGTCCTTATCCATTTTCTGCCAGACTTATTCCAGGACGTTGGAAAGTGTAAAAAAAGCAAGGAGGGAGTTTTCTCCTCGGACACCTTTCCACAGTGCAGACAAGGCTTTTTTCCCCGCTGTGCGGAGCCTGGGTGGCAGCAGTCCCTGCAGCCGGAGCGCTTGGGATGCGAGGCAGCCCAGCAGACCGTGACGACTCAGTTTCTCCGTGCAAAAGCGATATAACTGTTCCATTGGAACTTCCCCTCTGAGGTGACATTTCCCAGTGGCAGAGCACCAGCAAGTAGGAAGCACGGAGCTTAATCCCGGTTTTACAGTGACTTATTGCATGACCTTTTGAGCAACCACTTAACTTCTTTGAGCCTCCCTTTCCCCATGGGGGTAATACTCTGTCAGGGGGCTTTACAGATTAAATGACTCATTGACTCAAAAAATCACATTTCTTGCTGGAAATCATTTGCCTGCAGGTTTTTCCAGCTGACAGCCAGGGTATCCTGTGCTCCCCTGGGTAGTGGTGAGCCCTGGCCGATGAGCTGCGTGCTGGGATTTCGGCATCGCAGGCAGACGCTGCTTTACTGAGGTCGTTTATTTAAAACAGCCAAAGAACTGAAACGGCAGAAAAAATGAGGGATAAAAGACAACCAACCAAAAGGAAATGAAGTTGTGACAACTCCTGAATTGTAAATTCTAGAAGTTTAAATTGCTGTTGTTTTGCATCCTATGTAGAGGTTGTGAAGCAAAATCACGCTTGACTCAGAATCAGAGAATCAGGTCCTGAAGTGTTTACAGAGTTTTTAACCCTTTCTTGTGCAAGAAAATGGTATCATGGCTGCAGGTCTTAGAGGTTTGCAAACTGAAGAACATCAGTGACCCATGTAATGCACAGAGGCTTTGCAAAAGCTGTAACTTCAGTGTAAAATCCTCCAATGTGTTGAGTAAGAAGTTAGGAAAGCAGAAGTTAAATAGATTAAGAGCCGTGAAAGGGAATAACTGCACATTAGAAATCACTGCTGTGTGGAAATATTTGCACGGAGACTTTGCAGGGCCTCTCCAGCATTTGAAACAATAATTTTGAAGGATATTGCTGTTGACTAAAACGAATAGAAAATCTGCCAAAACTGTGCTAGCTAACACTGAGCTAATGCAGAATGGAAGTCAGTAAGAGAGAGCACTATGGATCACGGTTGGACCCATTAAAAAAAAAAATGCAGTCCACACGTGCGTTTCTGGAGCAGGACAGGCAGGCTGAGTTTACAGGACACATGGCTGCATCTTGGTTTGGGGGACAGCGGGTGAACTGTGGGTTTGGTGCTATGGGAAATGCAGATGTTGCTTGGAAATTTCAGGCAGCGGGGCAGCGGCTGCCCTCCCCCTGTCCCCTTTGCATGTGGGACTGCTGAGACCAACCCCGCGTGGGTTTGACGTCCCCTGCTCAGAAGGGAAGGAAAAGGCGCAGTGCGTAGGGGCGAAGGTGCTTTGGGGTAGGAAGGACATGCCTCAAATGATCACATCAAGGAGCTCAGTCTGGTCGTTTGTTAAGAAGGCTGAGATAGCTTGACTATATCCCACAGGGACCTTTGTGGAAAGATCATCTTTATGATCTTGTGTACAGGAGAGCGTTTTGTTCTGGCAGAGAAAGGCAGAGAGGAACCAGTGGTTTAGTGGGGTAGCTGACAAATCCAGCCTGCAAATCAGACCTGCTTTAGAAGCAAGTGAGGCTGAACTGGCACGTCCCTGCCAAGGCACAGCTGGATGCTTCCTCTCCAGATGCCTTCATGTAGAGAACCAGCATGACACCATCGGGAGCTACGCTTGAGAGAGGGGAGTTAATGGTCTAGAAAAATGTAACGGGATAAACGCTGACTTGTCTGTACCTGGCTAGATTAGATGGATTGCAGTTGCCCCTTATCTTAAAGTCTACACATTTATGATTTAATTGACTTATCTTTCTGATCCTCAGTGAGAACTGGGGCAATCCAGGAGCACTGCTCTGCTGGAAGAGCCGTGATGTGAACTCAGGGAAGGCATTAGATGCCAGCTGCAGAGTCACCGTCTGGAGGTAAACACAGCCAGTCGCGCTTGGTTCAGCGTGAGAGAAAGAACAGGGAGTTTTGATAAAGAAGATTTTATCTAACAGTTCATTAGGCTGAGAATTAACAGGCTGTCCACATCTGGTTTAGAACAATCCCAACTGGATCTTTATTCCGGTAACGGTGATAATTTCTGCAAATATTTCCAAATCCTGTTGTATGCATGCGTATGTCTGGCTTTAAAGGACGTTACCATCTTGCGCACGGGGCAACAGCAGCCAGTGGTGTCTGGGACACAGAAATCCGGGGAATGGCTCAAAGGCCTCTTCCGATGGCCTCAGCTGGCCTGGGAGCATGGCTGCTTACTGCTGCTGCGGATGTTATTCTGGGCTTTAGTGTTTAAAGAATGAATGTGGTATCCAAAAAAAGCTGCTTTGTTTGGCATGCTCAGCCTTGGGTTAGCTGGCACAGGGATCTTAGCACACAGTCACTAATCACACCGACTAACGCCCACGTTCGCGCTGTAATGTGCGTTAATAAATCACACTTTCTCATTGTTAGGAGGAGGCTGCTCTGCCTCCACTGAACTCTTTCCCGTTATATTTGTTTCTGTAATTAAATATTTTTTTTCCCCTTGGATTATTACTAATTTAAAGGCACAAACATTCAAATGCAGAGAAATAAGTTCTCTAAAGTTCCCAAATGTCAAAATCACTCAAGCCAAAAGCAAATTGAAACCTTGATATAAAGCCGTGAACATGGGAGTGTTCCATTTCTGTGACGCAGTGTAAGCCGAAACTCGTGACTGATCTTCCTCCCCACCACACGCTGAAAAGCAAAACACAACTTGTAGCTAACAGCATGGAATTAGAGTCACAAACTAGTTTGGGTTAGAAGTGACCTTTCAAACCCACGCAGTCCAACCCCCCTGCCAGGAGCAGGGACATCTCCAACCGGATCAGGTTGCTCAGAGCCCCGGCCAACCTGGCCTGGAATGTTTCCAGGGATGGGGCATCCACCACCTCTCTGGGCAACCTGGGCCAGGGTTCTACCACCCTTACTGTAAAAAATTCCTTCCTTATGTCCAGTCTGAATCCAGTAAAACCATCACCCCTTGTTCTACGGCTACAGGCCCTGCTGAAGAGTTTCTCCCCATCTTTCTTAGAAACCCCCTTTAAGTATTGAAAGGATGTCATAAGATGAACTCATAAAATGAGGGAGATTTCAAACCCTTTTTGAAAATCTTTTCCATTACAAACGTGTCAGCACGGACCACTTCCACCACCAGCCCCTCAGGTGGCAGTTCACATCAAACCCTGCACCTTCTCCTTGGGCTCTGTTCTCAGCCCTCTCCCCTCTTCCCAGGGCCTGCATTGGGAACTCCCACTGACACCTGCCAAGAGTGACACTTTCTCTCTCCTTGCCCAGCTGGAATGCCTTTAAAAGTTTAATTTTTTACTTGCAGCCCATTATCTTGCACATACTTGAGTCAGGAATAGGAACATTTCTCATCTTACTCCCCAAGGGTTTTTTATTTACGTATGTCCAAATAATTTTATCTCCCTGACTGCAGCAGGCTTGGTAAAGCTTTTAAATTAAGCACCTCAAGAAGTGATCCTAACACACACTTCACTACGTGTTTCTCCACATAAGGTGAGCATGGCAAGCTAGAAATATAGCCAGCAGAAAGCATGAGTTGGGATGAGCACTCCCAGTGCCCCAGTCCCCAGCTGGCATTGCTCTCATTTGGATGATTTTGGGGTGGAGCGGGGGGTTTCGTGGAGCACTGAGCACCAAACAGTGGGAGTTTTGCATGCACTTTTTTGGGGACAGGACCTCAGGATGATGCTGTTCATTTCTGGTGGCATGTGAGTTTCCAGGAGGTGTTGCTACAATTTCTTGGTCCAGAGCTCAACTGCCTTTTGAAGTTGGTTTGCATTATGTGAATCCAGAACAAGGACTGCAATGGGCGATGGTGCTGAGATAGGATACTTCTCAAGATCAGCTGTTAGTGCCTTCTGAGTGAAGGCCATGAGAAGGGCAAGGACGCACCCTCTGTGAGCTATCTGGGAAGATGACTGAACCACGGATTTGGCAGCCTCAGTGAATGCGATGACTTTCTAAAGAGGTCTATGAACATGTCACTTTGTTTCCTAAAAAATTTTCCAGAGGTTTCTTCACTTTTCCCTTGAACCTTCACGAAGCAGGGCAAGGGGATGGCCAGAGTGTGTCTCTAATTATGCTGAGCAAGTAGGACTACTCTGGACAAGGACATTTGCAGGCTAATTTCTAATTCAAGGTGGCATGTTTGAAATGAACAGGCTTTGCATTTTGTCCCTTGTTTTCGCTCTTCATTAAAAAGCTGACAGCGTGATCTGAGAGGATCACGAGATCTGAGGCTAAGGAACGTGAGAAACTCAAGGAAGGTAATGTACACCGTTATCCATGTCGTAGGAGGAGGAAATAAACGTGACCATGTCATCTCTCTGTGGCCATAGTACGCCTTTCTAGGTTTCCATTCACTGCCTGGAGAGTGGCTTTTCTAGGGCATTTGTTTGCAGGTAGTTTTCCCCACAGTAGAATTACTGTTCAGGAGAGAAATCTTCTTGGCTGGAGTTGTTCACACTTTAAAAGAAGAGAAGTTTCCACACAATTACAGCGGGAAGCTGCCAAAATTGCCTTTTGATACAAGACACGATGCTCAGAGGAGTAGCAAGAATTGTTTTGCCTTTTCTTTACAGGGATGAAAAAGGAGGGCAGATTTGCTTTGTTTGGAATTTTATTGTTTCTCCTAGCTGGCCAGGATGCTGCTGTGCTGGGAGCCACGGGGCTGACAAGTGCCTCCCGTGTGTATTTATGAGATGAGGGGGAGCATGTGCAGCCTTTAAGTCACAATAGAAAAGTCCATTTCTCAAACTTGCTATTATTTTTCCTGGTCAAATTGTAGAGTATTTATGGTGTTTTTTGTAAGACTTTTGTTTGTTTTGGCAACACAGACTACATATCATAGAGACCTACCTTTAGAGTGGAGTTTTCCTCCATGGGAGATGAACAGTGCAGAGTAACTCATAACTTCTGTGAAAAGAGCCTCTGCAGTAAAGCAGCGAGAAATCCTGAAGAATGGAAAGAAAACATATAGATCTGGCCGTGAGGCAGACCAAAATAAATGGTAAGATTTGTGCAACTGGGGAAATAGGAAATAAAAGAGCAGTGTTACTGGGTAGTACTGCTAGGTGGAGCCTGGGGAAAAAAACCATCTGGAAAACAGCCCTGCAAAACACAGGGCTGAGAGTCCGTTTGAAACCATGGATTCTTTGCTACAGTGGAGGTGATTCGATACGGGATTTGTAGTGATGCACTAAACCATGAAGAGTTTGAAAGACTAGAGCTGTTATTTGCAATTTGTGAAACAAAGCTGTAGGTATGCGTTGTGTACAAAAGCGACCGATGTCGATACAGGAGTCACTGACCGAACTCTCGTTGAGTGGATGATGCTGAACACTGCTCGTACCCAGTGAATTCAGCAATCACCTCAGGCACAGATCTCTGCAGGGCGAGACCGAAAGCGAAACGGTTTACATCTGCTGAGAGTAAGATTATTCTTTTAATGGTCCTCCGGACAGAATGGAAGGTGTAGGTTCCACGGTACCTGGTCTCTTTCTAATAATTAGTGTTGTATTCATGGGAAACTTTAGGACTGTATACATACGAAGAAGGGATGTGGGTGAGGCTGAGAGGCTGAGGATAACGTTTTGGAAAGACTCATACTGACTTGTACTTGGAGGCGTTCAGAGTCTTCCTCACCCCTGGACACCAAAGGAGTTTGTGAATCCAGGACGTAGCAGTCGCAGCGTGCAAATAGATGTTTTGATTTTGCAGTCTAGGAGATGTGATGGTAGAATAGGGCTTTGCAGGTGTCCTACACAAACTGTGGTTAAGAGAGATAATGCTTGGTGGATAAATAAATATTGAACAATGCCACAGAGGTAACCATTGTCTCTGAATACCACATCAATAGTGATAACTTGCTGCTGCAGCTGTGATGATACAAAGCTATAAAAGAGGCGAGGTTTGTGGCAGAAGGTAGTGTCTTTTATTAGTCTCAAATCTCCTGCTTGGATCTGAAGAAAATCTTTGTATATCCGAAAGCTTTTGTGATTTTTCCAGCTACATCAATTGGCCTAACAAAACATGCTACCTCTCCCTGCCAGCTTTCCTCCCCGCTGCCGTCTGAGCTGTAACTGCACACGCGGTGGAGATGCGCACGAGGGCTCACATCGGCTGGTCTGGCAGAAGATGCTCCTCCTTGAAAGCACTGTTGCTAAATTGGACAGGATTCCTAAAAATGATATCCCCCAAAGTTGTCTTCAACAGAGAGACTTGCAGACCTTGACCTACCTCGTTTGTCGGAGAGATATTTAGTATGTATGTTGTTTACAGTCTACCAGCAACAGCATGAAGAGCTTTTCAGTGGTGGGAAAACCCTTAGTGCATACAAAAATGCAGAAGCAGAGGGAACCCCTGTGGAGCTTACACCACAAATGGAGAACTGATCCCAGGGAAGAGCCCTGCAGTCATGCTCAGCCGCAGGCTCTGCCTCCTCCCCATCTCTCCCTGGAAATGCCAGGGAATGTGCTGCAGGTGCCAAGGGGGAAAGCTTTTGGGCAGTAATTATGCCAATGTGCTTTGCTTGGGTCAGCTGAAACCATTTTTTTTTTTTTTCCATTGGCAAAAAGTACAATGTGATTTGCAGTAGTCTAGAGCTGACACATTTACACCAGTCAATGAACAGCAGTTCTTGTTAGCATAGAGAGCTACCACTCCCTGCACGCTCCCTCCCTGTGCTAGCTGTGCTGGACACCTTTGGGCTCCCCAAAGCTTTCAGCCAAGATGTGGAGCACGTTCACTGCAGCCACATCTTACCCATCACCTAACACAGCTCCAGACACAAGAGGCTCTTTGGCTGTTAACGTGGTCGAAGACGAGCAGATACAAGCCCGTCTCCAGCGTGCTGTCTGCAGGGGGCTCCGGAGAACCTCGCTTGGCCGACTAATCTGAGGTTGCGCCATGCATTATAAGAGAAGAATAGAGGTCAGAGTTTGGAACATTTTATGGCTATAACCTTTAATCTGCCAATGTGTGCTCCCTCATCCAGCCAAAAGACACAGAAAATGCCAACGCAGCTAAAACACAGCTAACTTTGCGGTTGTTAACATTTTCTTTGCCTTTTGCCCGGAAGCAGGAGCACAAGCTCTGAATCCCTCTGCCATCCAGAGAAAGGCAATTTTTCATGACAACGACTGGCCCAGAACAGACTCAACTTCAAGATTCAGCTCAAGACCCCTGGAAAGGCAGCTCGGAGCCCTGCCAGCTGGGCGCCGTGTCTGGGCGCTGCTTTTCAGCCTCCTGCGACGAGCAGCAGGAACCTTGTTATTAGCAGTTTGTCACATGTGCTTAGCATTCATTGCAAATGTTGATATTTTTAACAGCAAAGTGCTGACAGCAAACTGCGGCTTCCAGGCTAGGAACTTTAAAATAAAAAAAAAAACCTAACAACAGCACCAAGAATCTGGCCGGATAATGGTACAGTTTGGCTTTGGCCAGCTCTGATTTTGGCCTGGTTGCACGTGTCTCTCTCCACAACGTGACCGTCCTGCAGGTCTGGGTTATTTTCTATCCTGAGATGCTGTGTACGTTGTCCTGGAGCTGCTTGGGGCTATCAAAGTGGAGTGGGAGCTTGGAGTGTGTAGCCAACTTCAGAGAAAAGGCTTTGACTAGCTGGCCACGCTTCACTGCACCCAAACGAGGGGTAAACTGGGATTATTTAACGGCACTCGAAAACGCTGCTGTGCAGCCGGTGAGTAGAAAAGACCAGTTCGTGCTGGGTGTTCAATGCTGCCTTGAAGGTACAGATGGGAGCCAGAGGGAATCGGCAGTTTTCCACTCAGACCTGCAAGGCGGATCTCAATACGTACGTATCGCGTATGCGTATCCTGCGCACGCGCCCTTGGGGTGTCCGGGCAGGGAGAACCGATCCGGCGAGCCTTCCTCCTGTGCGTGGCGTTTGCTGAGAGCCCAGCTCCAGAGTAGGGGTGTTACTGGTGTTCCTGAGTACTGCCACAGCCTGTGTGGTGGGAGATATCACCCACGCCAACATCTGCCGTGGAGGAGCTACAGGTGGAGCTCAGGGGACCTTCCAAGGGGATTTTTTTTGGCATATAGTTTGGGTTGCTGCTTCCACCTTCTGGGTGGGTGACCTGAGGATCCTGGCAGTGCGGTAGCCAGGGGTCTCATCAGTAGTGTGGTTTGGTGTCCCAGCATCTCTTTAGTAGATTGAAGGAAACCAGATACATCTCTTTCCTCCTACTTCACAGGAGACCTCCAGAGGACGCAGGGGGACTAACACCACTTGAGGCATTTCCAAGTTCTGAAATTCTATTCTAAACATTTTCAGAACTTAAAAAGTGATTTCTAGCCTTTTAGAGGGTTCATTTGATATGCTTTTTGTTATTCATGCATTATTTTATGAAAGAGCAGTCAAACCAATGACTTGTCATAATATGACATTATTGCTGAAACATTCTCTTATTTTAATGTCATTTATAAAAATCAGCAACTATAACAGATCAGTGCTTGTTAAAATATGTAATCTTATTTTCTAGATCCAGATGTCTCTGCCATATGGAGCAGTGGTGGAAGGGATAAGTGGTTTGTTCAAAGTTTCCTCTGGAGTGGACAGTCTTAGAAGGCCATGGCCAGGTGATGAGTTGTTGGTTTTCTGGAGCTAACATAAAGCCCAAACGTATTCCACGTTGTGCACCCTGGGTAGTTGTGCAAAAATTAAATTTAGAATCATAGAATGGTTAGAGTTGGAAGGGACCTTCAAAGGCCATCCAGTCCAACCCCCCTGTCAGGAGCAGGGACATCTCCAACCGGATCAGGTTGCTCAGAGTCCCGGCCAACCTGGCCTGGAATGTTTCCAGGGATGGGGCATCAACCACCTCTCTGGGCAACCTGGGACAGTGCTCTACAATTTGCATTGTAAAATTTTTTTCCTAATATCCAATCTAAATCTACCTCCCTCTAGTTTAAAAACATTACTTCTCGTCCTATCACACCAGGCCCTGATGAACAGCCTCTCCCCATTTAGTGCCCATTTCTGGTGTAGGTCACTACAGATTTGCTGGGTGACCTGATGGAGATCATCCTCAGTATCAATGACCAAGAAATCCCAAGGTGAGCTTAATTTCCTCCTGTCAAACGGCTCTGCCTTTTGTTTCCAAGACAGAAGTTTGTCGCTGTGAGCTGTCCAGGCAGCAGGAGACGAGCGCCGTGTGGGAGCCGGTGTAGCTATGGGGTTTGGTGCTCTGTGAACATGCTGTGTGTTGTATCACCTGTTGCAGCTGGAGGTCAACACCTAGAGCAGGGCATGATCTGAAATGCCATCAGTGCATTTCTGGCTGCCTTGCTGTATTTCAAAGTGGGATGGTACAAGCAAGGAACCCAACTGTTTGTAGTTCAGCGATCCTATACGTTGGTATTGCCTTCTGTTTCTTGGGGTGTGAAGCACGGGGCTGAAGGGGCTGCCTGCTCCTTGCAGTCACGGTAAGGGTGGGGTGTCCTGCACACCTACATGCACTTGACTCCATCACTTTTTTTTTTTTTGAGGTGAATGGCAGCATAAGCAAGATGAACACGCATTCATGGTTTTCTTTTTGAAGTTGCTCCATGCTGAGAGTCTGAGCTGTTCAAAACCATCTAAATGAGAGATACATAATTGATCCTGACTCGTCTGTTCCCCCTGTAAGCAATGCCCCTCTTGTCTCTTGACTCGTTGGCTTGCTTTGATTTCGGGCAAATCCGCCACCTGTTTCTGTGATACCTTTTCCCATTTGCAATAGAGCTCTTGCTACTGCACTAATCTGCTTCCAGTCTTCTCAGCCTGCATTTTTAAGCCATTTTTGCTGTTCTGTTACTTTTGGGACATAGGTGAAATGCCAGGCCTTGCTAACCATGGAGGTACAGAAGAGCAAGGTCGAAACAAGACACCAGTTCCAATTCTTGTCCCTTCTCCAAGAGAGCCCTCCTGGGACTCATTCTGTTCCACCTTGGGTTATGAAAAACAATGCCTTTTTTTTTTTTTCCTCTTGCTGTAAGAAGCAAAAGTAGGCACTACTTCTTGTCTTTTAAGACTCTAAGAAATATGCATGCTCTGATTTAAAAATGCCCTGTGTCACAATTTATACCCCCTTGAGCTCAACTCTTTATGAGTTGTTTTTTTTTTGTATTAGAATATTGCTGCTATTAAATCCCTGATAAAGCTGCACTTAATGCTCCCATAATAGAATACGCATTCTTAAATCTGCTGAATGTGTGGTTTGTCACTGATGCAAAGTGTACTGATTAATTAAATAAGACTTAGAGATTCATAAAGCAATTTCTCCAAAATGAAATGTTATTTACATCTAAGTATATTAACAATTACAGAAACTTAATTTTTCCCTTAAACAATCTGTCTTGAAATTCCACTGATATTAGCAATCTCATGATTTAATGATTTAAAAGTAATTTTCAATATGGAACACATTTGCAAAAGCTCAGCAATATTTTTCAAAATAAATAAGGTTGATATTTTGCATAAAGGCAATTTGAAAATTCTAAGGAGGGGAAGAGAACAAGGGAATTAAAACCATATTTGTATTTCTGTCCAGTTGTTAAACTGTAGTATGTACTGTTAACTGTAGTATGAGTCCTAAAATGTTCTTGTGTTCTGATGAGTTTTTGATAATGAAAAGGTTGTCCATCTTGCTTTCGTGGGTACAGTCTTCTGGGTTGTCTCAAGTCTTGCTTGTTATCTCTCAAGCGTTTACTGGGCAGGTAATCAGCCAGCACCAGACAAACTCAGTCCTTTGTCAAGCACTTTATCAAGGGCCCATCAAACAAACGGCTGGGAGTTCGCTGAGTTACTCCAGTGAGACCTTACCCCCATGGCTGTGCTAATTCACCTTCAGAAGACAAAATCTCATTTACTCGGTTCCTCTTGTTTTCTCTTTTTCATGTAAATGGGAAGACAAATGATGCATCAGGTATCTGAGCCTGTCCTTCACCAAGGTCTTTGTCCGTATGTTTCCTTTTTCTGTAATTAATGTCTAACAGATACAGGGCTGAAGGGCTGGGGAAAGGTCAGTATTTCTAAGACCTTATGAGAGCAGATGGGTGGTGTCCTTTAGAAAAACATTAACCCAAGATTTGGTCTCTAGCAGGAGAGTTTTCCGCAATCCTTTGGTACCATGTTTGCTATTGGATGGTTCCCAGCAACACCTCCTTCTGCTGAACCTCTTACGCAATTATTACTTGCAGCTCAGAAGTTCATTAGCAGCTTTGTTCCCAAGGCCCACATTACAAACATCAGTGAAAGCCCGTAGGAACAGTTCTCATTAAACCTTTACTGTGAAAGTACAACCACACCCCAGCCATACATAACATTTTTTCATTAAATTATTTGTTTATTAAATTAATCAGCGTGGCACAGTTCTGCTTGCTGGTACCCTTTTCCTTCAGACCTTCTGTTTTTACCACTGTCCGTATGGGGACGTGGGGATGTCCTTTGTGCTTTCTTTTTTCTTGGTCCCAGCCTTTGGGCTCAGGCCTGTGCTCTGCTGGCCGTGCATGGGGACCTGTGCCCCTCCACCTCCGTGGGTGAGGTATGGGAGCATTTCTGCCTCTGAACCTTTGTTCCCAAAGCACTTAATCCTTCTTTGCTGGACCTTGTTGTGAGACACTTGATAGCAGCTCTCCATGGGAGCGAGCTCCAAGACTTGAGTGTTCTTGAATTTCACTTTCCTGTTTTCTTCATGACAGAGGAGAATTTCCACAGGGGAGGTGAAAACGTAGAGTGTGATGATTGTGCCTAAGTTTAATGTTTCCAAAAACACGTGGGAAGCTTTTTAATTTCTCTGAACGGTAATGGGGTGTAACGTGAAGCACAGTGTGTAACATGAAGCACTTGAGCTTTATTTTAAAACTACTTTATTTTAAGTACATCGACCTTTTTGAAAAGGACTTATCCGAATCCGTGGTCTCTTCTCTCGAATATGGAACGTTGTGCTGCAAATGTGTAGTAAGTAAATCTGTCATAAGGATTTTTATTATGCAATTCTGATGTGCAGGAACAGTATCTAAGCTGTTTAGAGTCATTGATTGCTATTGAGCTAATGAGCCAAGTGCTAATCAATTCTCTAGGAACTGCCATGAAAAGCTATTACACCTCCCACAGTGCCTGCATTGACTGCTTATTGGCAGAGTGATTGTGTTATCTGCCTCAGATTTCACCAGACAGACTATAATAATCTAGGGAAATAATTTACCCTAAACGATACTATAAGGCATGTCTGAGAATGATGGAAGAGGATGATGCCAATAAACTGCTGCATGGAGCCTTCTTTAATTGGGGATGTGTATTTACACACCACATATTCTGCTGCCTCCGCCTAACGCGCACCAGGGCACCCGAGCTGGGTGGACATCTCTACCTGGCTGATTTTCTAGCACGGGAAATGCAGTAGATCTACTCCGAGGCTTCAGAAAAGCATTTGGTACAGTGTGCCAAGGGAAACTGGTATGTAACCCAGGGGAGACATGACGTGGTGTGTTAGGCAGCAAAGGGACTGAAGGGTAGAACAGCGTTAGGTTGTTTCTTGAGTGGAAGGGCTGCATGGGCTGAGTAGGGCTGGGTCAGGCTTTTCAGCAGTGACTCAAGCACTTAACAGGTGGGAAAACTGGGAGATTTCACCAGGGCAGGGGAAGGGAGTGTGTGGTAGGTAGGGGTTAAAAAAGGGATAGAATCGCAGAATGATTTGGGTGGGAAGGGACCTTTGAAGGCCATCCAGTCCAACCCCCTGCAAGGAGCAGGGTCATCATGGAAGTTAATAGTGAGAGTTTTAGGATGGAAGTTAAGTTCCGTAGGATGGAAGTTAATAATGAAAATAGAGGCCTATGCAATTTAGGAGTCATGATACATTCATGCCACCAGATGAGAGTGGATTAGTTGGATACAAGTGGAAGAGAATACAGAAATCTCAGTCGATCTTGGTATAACTGTGACCCATCAGCCTGATCCCTGAATGTCTTATGTGTGGCGTTCCCAGGCTGACAGGGTGGAGGTAATGACCAGGCAAGAGTGAAAAAACAGCTCTGTGGGAATCCGAAGTCCTGAAAATGTAATTCCAATCCAAACTGGCTTTGGGAGGTGCTTCCAAGATGCCTTGGCAAAGAATATTGGAGAGCAGGGAGTCTTCTCAGTTCTGTGTACAGAGCCCCCAGGAATTGGTGGACAAGGATATAAGAGGATAATGTTTGAAAAGAGGATTATAAAGCGGTAAAAATAAACATAGGCTGAAAATGACAAGACAGAGAAGTAATTATGCTTTTTTAATGATGTCCCAAGCAATGTCGGTGTGGTTTTCTCCTCTCCTTCCTCCAGCACTGGCTCCTGCCAGAGAGTATTTGCGGCTGGATTTGCCTCTACCGCTGGCAAAGAGCGATGCCTTGCAGTATCTGTGTCCATCCTCTTCCTCCTCCCCACTTTTCCTTCTTCTTCCATCTTATGGGATGAGGCTTTATGGCTCATTTACAGAATTCTTGTTGTATTTAATAAGTCACTTACCATACACTTACCACTGTACACACTTCACTTGCAACTTTATTCCAGCTTTCCGCACGGGCCCCGCGTGGCGGACGCGGATGGCGCGCAGGCTTGGCGTTTGCCCTTTCCCGGGTGCCTCCCATCAGCCTGCGCTCCTCGTTTCTCCTGCGCCTTGGAAGCATCTGGTGAGCTCCCCACTGTACTGCAACTGTAATGTCATCCCTCTTCCATCATTTCCTCTTTATTAGCCAGGAACATTAAAAACAAAGAAATTGATAGTGTATTTTCATTGATAAATACATTTAAATTTGTTTTAGCATCCAAAACGCTGATTAAGCTTTATAATAGAGTTTTGTACCTCAGAGCTTCATTTTACTAAACCCTGATATAAGAAAATTGAAATATAATCTCATTTCTTTGCTAAGACAACCAAATTTTACCACCCACGGTTAATTGCACTGTGTTGTTGATTGTTGTGTTGTTGTTGTGTTTTTTTTTTTGCTTGTCTGAAATGACCTTGTGCTATTCATGGCACCAGCTGTAAATCTTGGGACAATCTCAGACATTTTCACGTATCTTCTCAGCAGCCAGGACAACACTGCATGGCTGGAGAGCATCAACCTGGGCTTCCTGCTGGTAGGAAAGCAAATTATAATTCTAATCTAATAAAATTGTAGAAAAAAAAAGGCACAATTTGTTGAAGTGGGATTATGGGCAGATCTCTGCTGAGCTTGGCTGCCCAGGGTGCAGGGCTGAGCAAAAAAAGCGCTGGTGCAAGAGGTCCCTGGCTGCAGGACCCAACTTACCCCCAGGTTTCTGGCACCGAGGGAGTTTGAGAGGAGGGAGTCCCAAATTATGAATCTTAGCTACTCCTGCCTCAAAGTGGAGCTGTAGGAACAATCCAGTACTTCCCCACAGCGGCGGCTGTGAACATCAAGGAGCCAAGGTAGTTTCTGTGCCACCAGGTACCGATCTTTCAGAAGCATTTCCTGCTCCGCACAGAGGATTTTCCCACTGGAAGAAAAGAAATTCCACATGCAGGTTGTGAACGCTGCAAGAATTTCACTGTATCCTTACAGAAGCTCTTCCTTAAAGCCATTGCCCACCCATGGCTGCAAGATAAAAGATAATTTGTGAATGTGTTGGAAATTCTGCTGTTTGCGAGCAGGTAGCCCCATGTGTGTTTGTGACATGTTCCCTCAGCGGCTGAACAAACGGTAACTGCCTTGGTGATGGCTGGGGTGAAAAGACACGCTCGTGGTTAGAGGTGAGGAGGGATGAAGGGCTGCTATTCTGCGAAAGGCCGAGGGGATGGATGTGCTGAGGAGGAGGGTCTGCCCTGCCGCAGCCCTCCTGGGAATGGGGACTGTCCCGAGGGTCCGTGCAGGGCCTGGGGAAGGGCCAGCACGCTCCTGAGAAACTGCGGCAAAGCAGCGGGAGTTTGTCACTCTGCAGACGCGCTTTTGCTGGCTGCGTCAGGGAAGGGCAATGCTGGACGTTCACGGATTTTATCCAGAGTTTGATTCTCAAGAAGAGAAAAGGCAAATTTGCTGTTCTCCTGCGGTTGCTTCACGGTGGTTAATCACACCAGCTCCTCGGACTGCGTGCCCAATTTCTTGGAATTTGCCTGGCCCCAGTTCCTGCCCGTAGCTTCTCGTCACACCTGCCTCACCTCGCTTAGAGACCTCTAACACCCGTTGCTTTCTCCCCGCGAAGGAACTTATATGTTGTAATCAAGGCTTCTCCTGATCGTCCTTCTGATGAACTACGCTGATTAAACTCTTTAAATCTCGCCGGGTGAAGAACTTTCCCTAATAGTCAAATTATTTTTGTAGCTCTTTTCTGCCCTCTCTCTAATTTGTTGAAGGCTTTTTCAAACCGGAAAAGTCGGACCGTGCAGTTTTGCACACCCCGATGCTCTCCCCGCCGCCAGCCCTGTGTCTGCAGACCCGGGGGCTGCGGTGCCATTGGCCTGCGCTGGTGGCCCCGCCAAAGCATGGAGAGAAGGACTGGCAGTTTCCCGAGGAGCAGCTGGGCAATTTCATTCCAGAGCAGGACCAAACCTGCTCAAAGGCTGTTGGAGATGTTCATTTGACCTGATGTTAAATGCCAGCGGTGGGGTTTCTGTATTCCAAGTTCTCCCCCCAGACCAGCCCAGACATCTTTCAAACTCATTGCACTCCAGGACTGCAGACCGGACACCACCTCTAGCTCTCCAGGTACTTCTCTGCTGTCCATCGGTGTCACCCACAATGATTTTTTTTTTTAGTCACTGATTAAAACTGGTGATGAGGCTGCAGGGCCGGTGCTGACCTGTGCAGATGCCTGTCTAACGACTTCCCCTGGCTCCTGTTATTTCCCTCTCTCCTCAGCACGCTGTTCACCTCGGTGATTAATGGTTATTTCTGGGCTCTCATGGTGCAAAGCCAAATGCCTTGTGAAAATCTGGATGCTGGATTAGATGTACCCAGGCATCGTGCTCAAGTCTTTGGTGCCATGAAATAATAATTTTTTTTTTTTACAAGATATATTTTTTTCCTTTTTTTTTTTTT
>WHYT01017101.1:143825-155338 GCA_009806455.1 Tetrax tetrax
GAATGGTTAGGGTTGGAAGGGACCTTCAAAGGTCATCTAGTCCAACCCCCCTGCAAGGAGCAGGGACATCCCTGACTAGATCAGGTTGCTCAGAGCCTCATCCAGCCTGGCCTTGAATGTTTCCAGGGATGGGGCATCAACCACCTCTCTGGGCAACCTGGGCCAGTGTTCTACAACTCACATCGTGAAATTTTTTTTCCTAATATCCAATCTAAATCTACCTCCCTCTAGTTTAAAACCATTACTCCTCGTCCTATCACAACAGGCCCTACTGATGTATGTGATGCATATGTACACATATGTATATGTGCATGTATGCATGTAAATAACTTCATTGACCGTCCTAACAGTTATTTTTACTTACCTGGGCTTTAACAATTTTCAGGCTCCATACATCTTTTACGCGTTCTCTGGCTGTGAAGGAATGGGAAATAGTTGACCATCATCATGTAAAGTTTATTCACTCATTTAATTCTTTCAAATCCAGGAGAACACTGCTTTTAAGTGGACCTCATTTTTCTCAGTGTTACTGGTGAACTTGCTCTTTAGTGATGGACCTCTTGTCTGAAGTGCCGGTGTGAGGCCAGGTGGGCGGCCAGGCTCCCCCAGTACCGCCGCATGTTGCGCCGCACTGGAGGCTGTTGGTGAAGTGGCCGCTCGTGGTGCCATACCGCTTCTGGGGTGGCCTCCAGGGCCTGTCCAGCCCCAGCTGTTAGGGCTGGTGTTCCTTAGCACCACCGGTGAGCCATGTCCGCTCAAGGGCCTGGAGGCCTCGGTTTTCAGTAACTGGAGGAGAGATCAGAGAGGTTTTTTTGGGTGCAGCCCTTGCCCTTTGGTGGGCTGAAAGCCAATGCTGACATCTCTATCGGCATCTTCATCCCACCAGGGACATTGCATCTTCCCCCGCTGGCGTGAGTGTCGGTTCCTCAGAGTCACTCTGGTTTGCAGGCAATTAAGGAAACAGGGAGGAAAACCACAAACTTCTCTTTGCTTCTGGCTGCAACATTTCAACTTATTTATGGTTTGCTGAGTCTGAATTTAAGCTGTGTTGGCCTTGTTAGTGCCCAACCTTCTGGTGTTAAATTGAGCGTGTTGCTGGATGTGCCAGCCAGCCTCTAACCCAGCGCGTTAGCTCCCGTGCCTGTGAGAAGTGGTCTGGTTCATTTTGCACAGCCTCCATCCCGCAATGTGCTACAAAAGTGAGTTTTATTTCATTTTTTTTTTCCATTTTTATGCCCATCATATAACAAGTGGTTCAGCTGCAGTGTCTTCTGCAGTCTTCCTGCAGGACCAGGAAGGTCTCTGAGAATTGGAATTCTCTTTCCTGCATTTCTTTTCCAGAGCTGGAGACATCTGTTAATTTGCTCTTCTTTACGCTTCTCTCAGGCAATATTTTAGGAGAAGTTTCTAGTATGGAGTGAAAATTGGATGAGCCAAGTGTTTAGAGTGTTTTGAAGTGTTTTGCTTCACACAAGCCATTTGGTGCTATTGGCAATAGTGAAATATGGACCAAGCATATCAGCATAACTCCTGTGTGCCTGTTACTGGTTGGATGACGGTGTGTTTACAGCGCAGCTTTTTGCTTGGTCCTGATTGCAGCTGGCATCCCCTGGATCGCAGGTGCAGCTCCCAGGCGGGCAGAGAGAGGAAATATTTTGCAAAGAACTAAAGAGCTTCCATCTCAATCAGATTTCAGACACTTTTTTTTTTTTTTTTCCCCAGGATGGAGAGAAACAATGAAGGCAGAATTTGGCTGGTTCCTTAGTAAACACAACAATCTTTGGGATGTAAACAGCCGGGACTTTCTGTTGGCTTGAGTGAGAGGAACTTGCTTGCGTGTGCCTGGAGGCTGCATGAAACTAGGAGCAGGCGTCCCGGTCCGGGGGGTGCAGGAGGCTGCCGTCCTCCCCAGGCCCAGTGGTGATGGTGGTCCCAGGCGTGCGGGTGAGGAGCAGCCGTGCGTGTGCTCCGACTGTCCCCACCCCAGCGTACCCAGTGCCGGTACGGATGCAGTGCGTGCTCATGCTGGATCCCAGGGACGCTGAGGGCTGGGTGTGCTGCCGAATGCCTGCGAGAGCTCTGTGTTCGGTGGTGCCCTCCCAGCCGCTCTCAGCACCCGGCTGCCATTCTCCCTACGTCGAGTCGCTGCCTGGCTTTGGTTCCCTCTGTCCCTTTAGCGCCGTTTCCACACGGTGAGCAGCCAGTTGTGTTAACAGGATATTAATGAGAACAGCAGCAAAACTCCCTTGTTACTCGGAGCTGTGCAAACAGCAATTATTTTGTTGTTAACGACCTTGTTCTCCACCACTGTATTTTCTCCTTTGGGTACCACTTTCCAGTAAGAGTTGACTCACATGAGTACTCTTCGGTTAACTTCTTTTTTCCTTTTGCCATAGGAAATTCTGAAGAAAGATGTTGGACAGCAGGGTTCAGAGGAAGAGAAAGTTGAAGTGCTGTGTTTGGGTGATGTTGCCAGTATTGGTAAAGTGGGCACCTCAACTTAGAAGGCCACCTTGGGTTTTCTACCTCTTTTTGTATGGTGGTGATGATATATGACTCAGTTTAACAGAAGATAAACAAAATTACTAAAGAAAATAAGTTTGTTGTAAAATTATGAGAAATTCTCTGATGTTAATTTTTAGGCAATGTTAAAATGTTTATTTTCTCTATTAGCAAAACTGCAGACAATAGTAGCATTTTCTTAAGCCATGGAAAATTAGAAGACAGCTAAATGGGAGGAAAAACAAGCACATTTTTCATTATAAAGGAGGAGGGTTTTAGAAATAAAGGAGCTGAACCATGACTGATGAGTTTAGGTTAAGTTCTCCTCTCTACCAAGGGCTTGCTGTGCAGCTCAGATAATTAAATTTCTGTGTCTCATTTTGTCTGTCTGCAGCTTTTCCTTCTGAGTTTGTATTTGTTGAATGTGACCTGCTGGTAAAGGCTGGATCGCCTTCCCTAATGTCACCTTTGTGCTTTGTCCTTTGCCGTAGGTAGCGAAGCACATCTGAGATAGATTGGAAAAAGCCGTAGTGGAATTTATCTAACCCAAACTGGGTGACTAGCAGGAGACTCGGAGCTCCTCCAACAAAAGCCAGCTTTTATTTAAGTGCAGTCTAATAAATATGTGTCAGTATGAGCCCCAAGGGTCTGCTGCAGCTCACATTTGCCTTTCCTGAGGAAAAAAAAAAAAAAAATTTTCATCGAAGTGACTTTACTTTCCAACAGTACTCTGTGTTTTACTTCTAGGACTTGATTCTCCAGTAGTCTGTGGTTCACTTCTTTGTTGTTGTAGACAACATGCTGCCACAAAAAAAAAAAAAAAAAAGTTTAGTTTCTCATTATTGTTGAAAGTAGAACTTATTTTTGACATGCCTGGCTATTCTTTAGAGGGGCAGGGAAGGAAAAGTTAAAATATGAGATTACTGTGGGATGGGGAAGTTGTTTATCACGAGAAGTTTGAAATGGAAGAGAATGGCTTTAGAGATCTGCAGGCCAGCTCATCCAGCAGCGGTGAGTTTAGGACAGGAGTTGTTTCAAGGGGCTGTATGGCCTCGTTCTGCGGGAGCCTGGAGCAGACGGTTCGGGTGGTCCCTCCCGGCCCTGCAATCTGTGCATCTGGGGGAGCAAAATCTGCTTTACAAATGTGCAAAGTTCCCGTACCTCCAGCTGCAGGGGTTCTTACATTAGCTTGAAATAATGGGTGGTACTAATACAGAATCATATTTTCAAAGACTTAATAATATGATACAAATTAAGTGTTTTGGGCAAAAAGCATAATATTCCTGTTTTACTCTCATGAG
Organism: Tetrax tetrax; assembly: GCA_009806455.1. Taxonomy (NCBI): domain Eukaryota; kingdom Metazoa; phylum Chordata; class Aves; order Otidiformes; family Otididae; genus Tetrax; species Tetrax tetrax. The sequence continues at coordinate 147,629 of WHYT01017101.1, forward strand.
TCCTTTTTTTGTGTAAATTGTAACTGTGCAGCATATATGTTCTCTCACATGAGAATTTATCAAGGAAGTGCTTTGGCTGGGCAATTGCTGTGTGAAAAATTAAGGGGTTTGCCTAGTTCCACCAACATGTTTTGGTTTCACTGTTGAATAAAAATAGATTTTTAACTAACATTCACATAAACAAAAAAAATCTAGAACAGAGCCCGTTTTCATTTTGGAGGTGGATTCAGCTAGTCTGGTGAAACTGGAACAGTTCACTTGGTTACTCTAATTACTAAGGGCCATTATTACAAATGCAGTGAAAAAAACTAATGAACATTGTGGGGATGCTAATTTCTATCAGCCAACCGCGACACATCAGCCAGCTCTCCTGTGCAAGCACGTTGAAGGGAAAAGGGTAAGCCAGAGCTACTTTCAATCCTGGAAGCGCAGCGGCTGTTCCTGGATACTGTGCAAACCTGAAGTGACTGAGACTTGACAATTGAATTTCTCTAGAAAACAGTCTGTGGTTCAGAGAGTGACTTTTTCTTTTTTTTTTTTTAATTCTTTTGCAAGTGAGAAGTTAGGTTTGGTTTTAATGTTTGCCAATTAAAGCAGGCTTTCTTTGCGGCCATTTCCCCTGGCAGAGCTCTGCCATGTGATCCTTGATGTGCTGAGAGGATTCAGTCCAAACCAGCCGTAGGAACTAATATCTTCTAAATGAATGGACGGCATCCATTCCCCCAGCAATTGAAGTGCTGTCTGGTCAGGCAGCAGGCTCCTAGCAAAGGCTTAAGGTCTGAGTACCTGGAAAATTCAATCCTGTTTGACCCCTGTGCTCCCGGGAGACCTTCTGCGACTCCTCAGGATGCAGGAGCCTTCCCTTCTTTGATGAGGAAAGTGACCCCCAAGGAGGGGTTATAGACATGGGTGTTGCTGTTGCGCTGATCTAATCTGCATATTTATTCATTTTCCAAGGCGCACAGTTGATTCCTGGCAGTGGGGAGGCTGGTTATCCGGAGAGGCGAAGTGCTCGGCGGGGTGCTGATGGAGCCGGTGCAGGAGAAGATGAGCAATCACGGGCAGATGAGCCTGGATTAGTCAGACGCGCCTGCGACCGAGACGTGATCGATGCCATTAGCATCACCTGGCACAGCCCTGGGGGAAAGTGCTATTTCTGGCAGGCACCTTGATTTCCAGAGAATGGAGATGATTTATGATTAGGAAAGGCTGCTGGTGGACTGGCTGGCTGCTGGAGAAGTTAATCACTTGGTTTGAGGATACCGTTATTTGTTTGACGTTCCCGACTCGTGTTGTAAAGATTTTGTGTCAGGCAGTGTTCGTGCAGGAGCACAACGAGCCTTATTCTCATTTCACTGCAGCTGTAACCCACAGGGAGAGGTCTCGGAACACCTTTGGTGGCTGGAAGCAGGCAAGGCTTTGGGGTCCCCTCAGCGCTGGCTGGCAGGGGAGCATGTGTTCAGACAGGGACCTTTACCAATCCCTACAAAGCAAAGGGAAAAGGCATCCTGACACCGTGCTTCTGGATGCAGGGGCAATGCTCTGCTCCAGGCTGGTGGAGTCTGGTCCTTCCCGAGCATCCTGCACACTATCTCCTAGGCATAAGAGGTGGGAAAACATTGGACCCTGCAGAGCTTTCGGAGGTGGGACATGTCCTGCAAGGATGCAACTGCCAGAGCCTCCTACCTGGGCTCGGTCGGGGTGGTACGACCTTTGCGCCGCGCAGTCACTCTGGAATTCCTCCCCCACGCTCGCTGGCATGGGCAGCTGGTACGAGCCCTGTCCCTTCTTAAAGATACTTGGTGAAATGCCGTACAACTGCGCTTTTGTACTTTTTAAGGGTCTCAGACTGGCATGGCTGGGAGGGGGAAGCGATGCTGTGTGTGACCTGTCTTCCTGGGCTCTTGTTTTTCCAGCATGGCAGCATGGTGAGGAGTCCACCACATCTTTGATTTATGGAAAATTTCAAAACTATTTCCCTGGGAAACGTTATGAACAGATTCACTGTACCTCAAAAACCATTGTGATGTGAAAATGCACTTGGAGATACTTTGTATTTAACGTCAGAAAACAGTGATATAAACTTTGGCTAAAATGAAAGGTATTCCCCAGAACTACCGCTTTCCCATCCGATTTGCTGTGTGTCAGCACAGTGGAAGGAGACTAGATGGAAGGCAATGTAAATTAATTAATTAAATCAACACCCCCCTACCAGGAAAAGACTGTGATGCTCTGTACCTTGTGTGTTTGATTTCGTAGAAACAAGCGTCTCAGCTACCCGGATTTCCACTCCAGCTGCGTGTTGAGCACATGGTGAAGTTTGTCTTTCTTCAGCAAAGAACTTCAGAACAAGCTAAATGTCAAGAGGTGTCCGTCCGAACCGCTGAATGACTCCTTAAACATTTCAACCGAATCAAGAAATCTGTCCGTCCAAAATCAGAAGCAGCAGTTAAGCGTTAGCCCGTCCCGTGGGGGGCCAAGGCAGGCAATGTTCGGTACAGGAGGATTACAGCTGGTGAAAATTCTGCACTAAGCTGACCAAGAGGCTGCTTTTAAATTTTCAGGTGAGTGCTAACAACATCTGCAGGTCACCTCTTATGGCCAGAGCTGAAACTGTGCCCACAAAGCGTGCTCTGAGAGGGGAGCAAATGGCCTGATATGGGTAAGGATGAGTTTATGGGAGTGATGTAAGTACCCTGTGGTACAGAGAGCATGCAGAACTGGAATCGCTCAAAGAGGTAACAGAGAATGCACGGACTTGAAAAATGAATGACAATGACTGTATGTGTTTTTCTGGCGTGGGGAGTCCATGGATGAGTTGGGAAAGGCTGGATTTACTCCGTTCCTACTGGCACAGGTGTGGTTTCACCTCCCCGGCTCCATTGGCCGGCTGATGCACAGGTCTCTGGGGCGGCTGGTCTGACGGTGTCACCAGCGCTGATGTCCCGGTTAGGCAGGTGATCCCACCTACAGGTACTCAGTGCTGCGAGCCTGTGTTGACTTATCCCAGTTAGGAAAAATCACCTGAAGGCCTACTGGAAAAATGTTATGAAAGGACACAGACACCTGGTTTAGATTTGATATTTACTGCAAAAAAAGGCTTCTGAGAAACTGAAGGCAGAAAGTAATTTGGATGATAATGACCATAAAACAATATGAAATGATGGAATATGTTATTCTAAAGAAAGGAAGGCAGGAGAACAACAGAATAACGTTAAAAGAGTTCAGAAAAGCAGACTTAAATGAAGCAGCTGCAAGGGCCCCCTGGGAGGGTGTTCAAAGGCTGAAGGAACTGCAGCAGAACTGGCTGATACCCAACAACGCCGCTTTAAACGCACAGCAACCACCTCCTGTTGCAAAGAGAAGACAGGCGTTCCCGAGGCTGCTCCTCGGCTCTCTGAGGACGTGGAGAAACAAAAGGAACCCTCCCGAAAACCAGAAATAAGGACAGACGAGTAAGGATGAGTATAAAGGAATAAACTTCTGCCTGTAAGGATAAAATCAGAAAGCAGAAGGCATAAAATGGGCAAAGAACATAAAAGACAAAAAGGCGGATGCTGATAAATGCATCAGAACCAAGAGGAAGACAAAGGGATGCGCAGCCTGGGTACCGAGCAGTGCAGGGAAGCGGACGAAGGCTGAACTGTTCAATGTCTATTGTTTCAGCCTTCAGAAAAATGTTAATTGTGACCAGACACTGCAATTAATTTTAACAAGGGGATAACAGGGGAAGAAAATATTAACGTATACTTAAATAATTCAAAGGCTTCCAAGCTGTGGGAGCCTGGTGAAACCCTCCCTAGGGTACCCGCTGAATTGACGCAGAAAACCCCTGAATCAGCAGTGACTATCCCTGGGGAGGCGAGGAATTTGGGGAGAGTGCTGGGGGATGGCGAACAGAGCACCGCTCCCTCAAAGGCACTCGGGAAACTGCAGAGCTGGAAGCCTTCAATAAGTACCTGAGAAGGTACTAGCGCAAATGATGAAACGATCAGTGTGTGGGTACGTAGAGGATATTAAGATCGTAATAAAGAGCCAATGGGTTTTACTTGGCATTTTTTCACCTGGTTGTTAAAGGACTGCATTAAGTGCACCACAGCTGGCAGTGGTGCCCCTTTCTGAAGCATCAGCAGATTTCAGATAACTAACAAAAGAAAAGCAAGCCTGCATCTAGAGGAGAGCTCACCTCAAGCTACGCATCCTGTCTGAAGGTGGTTGGTGTGTTTGATGGCTTGAGTTTCAAACAACAAAAGAAGTTAAAAGCAAGTTTTAAAGAGATCCCAAGCTGGGGTGGGACAACCACCACAAGAATCTTGAATAATTTTGGTTGGGAGGGACCCCTGGAGGTCTCTGGTCCAACCTCTTCCTCAACGTAGCACGAGCCTCAGAGTTAGGTCAGGTTGCTTGGGGGCTTGTCTGTTTGCATCATGAATATTCTTGGAGGTGGAGAGTCTACGGCTCGTCCAGGACTTTGTTCCAGTGTATTTGACAAAGCTGTAATCCCACCAGTCAGAGGGGTTTCTTCTGATCTCAGCCTCTGGACATTTGTAGAGGAACAGATAATCACTACATGTGCTAGCACCTTTCTGTACGTATACTATACCCCAGAAGGTGTACTTCTACTCATATCATATACGAAAGAAATTCTAAAATTAAAAATAGAATGTTATAAATAATTTCAAGTTAAATTTTACATTTAGAATTCATGAAATTAGTTTGGGAAACCCTGCACTTCAGGGAGTGGGAACATCCTAGCTTGGGTCTATTTTGGTTTATGGGATTCCTTCTAAAGATTTCTTTTCATGCAAAGGCATTGTGGCACTAGAGCTAAGAAAATCTTTGATGGTGTTATTTATTTGAAGCAGTTCTCAGAGTTTTATAAGCTCTGAATCAGTGTGTGCTGGAAAGAGGCGAATATTCCTGTGCTTTGCTTGTGTGATGTGCTTTCCCATAGAACCCAAATATTGTAACCCTGAGACATATCCTAAACACTTGTGACCAACAACTGCATTGGAGAAGAATATCCTTGTGATGTAATGTTCTTTTTTTCCCTTTTGCAGAATCCTTTTAATAGAAAAGCAAGCGAGACATCTGAATGAATTTTGTATGTTCCCTGAACAGCTCGAGCCTTTGAAATAACTCAGCTTGAAGTTTTAGTCAATATGAATGGAGACATTTAAAAAATCTGTATGCTCTTCTGTCAATAAGAGATGGCAAAAGGCTAAAGAGATGAAAATAGACAGTAGAGTCGGAGATGCAACCAGTACTGAGCCACCTTCACGGGGAGTGAGCCGTTAGTAACTGTAATCGGCAAATCTGATATGAACTTATAGGAGTATTGATAACTAAAGAAGCACCTTTCTTGCATTCCTTTGAAAAAGCATTACTGACTTCACCTCTCCAAAACCAAGCCCAATTTGATTTTTGAAATAGGCATATGTAACAGTTACATAATTTGAGCATTCACAAGTGTCCTTAAGAGGGATGGCTTCTGTTGGCCAGTGGCTTCACTCCCTTCCATGAGAAACATATGCATGTATCAACATGGAATGAAAATATTTTTTAATTTAAAATACAGGTAAAATTTTAGTTAAATCAGCAAGCTTTCCATACATCAGAGCAGATTGGACCTACGGACTATGCTGTTCTGGGAGACAAGACCGGAGGCAAGCCCAGCCCGTGCAGCAGAGAGCAGGGTCAGGATGCCTGGGCATGGCTCGGACTCCTCTGCTGTGCCTCCCAGCGCGGGACCCTGACCGGTTCCCTGCCAGCCCAGGCATCGCCTCGGCGTGGCCCACTGGTGACATGGAAACGGCCTGTGCCTGGTGCTGGTAGTAGAAACAGCTGACAAAACAGCAAAATTCAGTGCCTGACAAATCTTAATTCCCTCTTTTCCCTCCTCACTTCACAAATTCTGAGCTCTCTGGGGAGCGCAGCAGGGAGAGGAGTTAGGCTCGGTTGTCAAGTGGCAGCGAGCAGTCAGCTTTACGTGAACCACCAGGAACTGAGTGACTGGGGGAATGGAGAAACACCTCTGTGGCCAGGAATTTCAGAAAGCTCCAAACCTGGAAGTTTTGGCTGTGTTCACCAACTTTTTCTGCTGCAGGGTTGTGGTGTTTTCTAAGCATTAGCTGTGCAGCGCAACATTCCTGGTGCCACGCGGTGAATAAGATGCCTTTTGAAAAGAAATTAAGCTCGAACGGTGTTGTGCTTGTCAAGTTTGATAGCCCTTATGCTTCACCTAAATGTCAAGGACAGTCCAGAGGTTAGCACAGTGACTTGTGCCACTGTATGCCTCTTGACTTGGTTGGATTTGATCATTATGAGTTTGTCCCAGTTCCGGCTAGGACAGGGTTAGTTCTCACCAGAGCTGGGAGAGGAGCTGGGGCTGGTGGCCCCTGGGGCTGGGCACACAGCTGGGATAGGTTACTCATTAGCCCACAGCTGGGACAGCTAATTACCCAGATGAGCCCCAGGGCTGGGCCATCCCAGGGCCATCCTGCTCAGGGGATAAAGTGGGGCTGGGGCTGAGGGGCAGGTTTGGCTGCTGGGGAGGGAGCTGGGCACCAGGATCCCCCTGAGCTGTGCTGTGAATTGTGTGCTTACGGATGTTCTGTTATTTGGTTTGTTTTCCATCTCTGTTTTCTTTTCCTCTGTTTTTCTCTTAAACTGTTTTTATCTCAACCCGTGAATTTTGTTTTCTGTTCTTCCCCAATTCTTCTCCTCATCCCACCTCAGCAGGCAGTGAGGGAGCAACTGCGTGGTGTTTTAGTTGCTGAGCGGGGCTAAACCATGGCAGAGCTGTATGAGGCTGGAACACTGGAGAGCTTTATATACAGATGTAGTAGAGAATTTTTGATGGGAAACTTCTGAGCAACCTGTAAATGGAGTCCTCAGCCTTCTTGTTGTAAGTGGTACTATAGGAGAATTCAAATCTGCCTTGGTATTTGTTACAGCCTGCACCAACATAGCAAAATATGAGGTTTAGTTTTTGAAAAACTGTGCAGTACTTAAGAATTGGAGAAGTATGTAGATGCTAAAAAAAGTCAAAAGCATCGGACTACGAGACATGCAAGACAAGGTAAAAAAGGTAGGGTGAATGGGGGGTGTCTCACGTGAAAAGCCTTATATTAAAGTTTAGCTTTTACTTCTCATTAATGTGGATAACAAAAATGGTTTTGCTGTGCATTGTTTGTCCTGGTCCTGGAAAGGGCTTTCATGCCAAGGGTCAGATTCATCTCACCTAACTTACAAATATTTAGCGTAAACTGTTTGTCAAGACCTGTACTACAACCTGTCGTATCTCATGTGCACGTTGCAGTTTGCAAATGCCATGTGTCTGGCTAGGCAGGGAGTCTGCATCCCTGAGTATCTTTGAAGTACTCAGTCTAATGAGGGATTTTATCTCTCCTAACACTATATCATGTGTGATACAGTAAATTGGTCAATGTCTGACCAAATGATAACAGATCGAGTAGCCTAGGAATGTTCTCCTTTGAGCAGCATCCCTGAGCCAGCTGGTGGGACAGAAACGAAAGCTCCCAGGCTGATGGCGGCTCTGAGTGCTGTGAAGTTATGTGGGTCTTCTGGGTGGCTTGGACTTAGGTTTATAAGTAAGTACGTATATTTTTACTTACTTATGTATTTACTTATATACTTTTACTTATAAAAATTGAGAACCTTAGTTGGACCCATAAACAGCAAATGATG
>WHYT01017101.1:167955-187453 GCA_009806455.1 Tetrax tetrax
TTGCTAGGTGAGGACCTGGACTGGGGAAGGCTGGACCTTAAAATATCCCTGACTTGAGAGTGCCTGGTATGTGGATGTGCTCATCATTTAGCTGACTCACACTCTTCCTGTTGTCAGCTGGGTTTCACTTCGTGAAAAACAAGTTTGGGTTCAGTGAAATTTGGAAGAAAACAGTTGTTCATGGTATAGAGGTTATTACTTAATGAACCATAGCGATTCATCAGAGCATTAGGTCTTGTATATCTCAACAGCTTTCATCGCTTGGGAGCCCATTCCCATGGAGACTTGATCATCAGTGCATCTCATCTTAAAGAAAACTTTGTTGTGAGGAGCATCTGTGGAAAATGCGTAGTTATGAGAAAAGCACCTGTGTTTCCTTCAGTGGGCACTAGGCAGTGGATCACTCTAACAGTGCTGTTTGCAAATATCAGATAATAATGGGAAGTATGACAATAATGAAGTAAGTAAGTAATCAGATGAACTGTTGGGTACAGGTGCCTACATTTACAACTCTTTCATCAAAGAGAAAATTAAGCGCTCTCAGAATATTATGGCAAATTGCTTGCTGTTATACGACTGCTAATCAGGTGGAGTACATAAATGCATCAGGAAAAATCTTTAGCAGTTATGGCAGTGGATGATTAAGGCACAGAGCACATCACAGCAGAGTGAGCAGGCTCCTTTTCTCTGCCTACAGCTGTAAATACTTTTTGCAAAAACAAACACCACAAGCCCAGAGCCACCAGCACCTCTGCTGAAGTTTGGCTGATGGGAGAGAGTGCGAGAGAATGTGACTCCTGCGTCTCTGCAGAGCCTTTAGCCACATGCTCCATTAGCAGGTGGGACGTGGGGTCGACGCGGCATTACACCTGCCTGATCCTCCGATGCAGCCCAGAAGAGTTTGTGCCCCAGCCCAAGCCCTGGAAAGTGGAACGGTGGGGTCATGCTCTGGCACCTGTCTGCGTGCTCCCCCTCTCCAGCCACCTCAGGACGCAGAGGGCACCGAACTGGCTGCTCCTAGTGCCTCTCCAGTTCCCGGCTGTGGCTGGGGGATCCGCAGTGGACACAGGCTACGAGCACACCCGTGCCCAGAGGTGGGTTTATCCACCTCAACTGCTCCCGACAGAAAACAGCACAGCTGCTGCATCACCTCCCGCCTTTCCCACAGCTTTCAGAGCTAATATGCCTTCCTCCCTACTCTTTTCCACTCTTTCAGACAGCTGATCAAGCCCTGAACTTTTTTTCTTGCTTCTCTCTTCTCTTCTGGAGCTTCTCTGAGATGCAGCGAGGCCGCTGCCTGAGTCATACAAGAGGTCTCTCCAGCCAAACCGCTCCTCTCAGCCTGGGCTTGCCACTTCTGGGGCTGCTGCAGACAAGCCTTGCTCTGTGCTTGGCTCTTCTGGGTCAGCTGGGAGAAAAACAGAGCAGGGATTTGAGTGAGAGCTTTGACTCACACAGCAAGCTGAAGACCACTCTCCTGTGCTTGCAAGGTGGGGACTCATCCTGGGGACTGGTGGGACTCTCCCTCACATCCTCGTCTCTGAGGGGAAGCTGGGCTGCCATGGTGGGATGAAGCAAGCTCTTATCCACCTTTTTCCTCCCGCAGAAACCTGTGCTCTAAGGTACAGGTAAAGCCGGTCTCTTTGCAGGTCCCTTTCCGCGAGGTGGCTTCGTGGGTCCCTTCTGTATGAGCTGAAGAGGACGAGATAATTTAGAGTCATGGGATGCAACTGCAGATCTTGACTACAACACAGAGCAGCACGTGGTGATGCTGAATCCAAGGACAATGTTGGAGCAGTGCCGTGCCAGGCTCCCGCAGGCAGCAGAGCTGGTATGAGGTTTCTGGAACGACGCTTTCAGCACGGCAGAGTTCCTGTGCGGAGTTTGTGGCAGCGTTTCCCAAGCCCTGCGTATGAGTTGCAGGGATGCGAAGCAGGAAATGGCTAACTGCTGTGTCAATGCACTGGGTACCTTTGAATCCCCGATCAACAACCAAACCCTGTTGTCTTCTATTTAGAGTCTAAAAGTAGCACATTCCTCCAAGGGCATGAAAAATATCCTTTCATTTAAGCGGCACGTACGCATCCTTTCAGTTTATTGTGGCACGAGTGTTACTAAGTGAGCCTCCTTCCACGCTCTGCCGTAGAGACTGAGCTTTCCCTTGCCCAAGCCCATTCCTCACGTTGTGCCTTAGAGATCCGTGTGTTGTGAGAGCACGCAAGCTTTGGCAGCCCCAGTGACTCACAATCAGCATTGCGAGCCATACAAAAAAAATGAATTGGGTTTTAGACATTGGGATAGAAGATAATATAATCCCATTATTAAAAAATGGTATCTTCATCAGTTCTCTGCTAGTTTCTAGCTCTCTGTTATTGGGCTTTGCAAACCCTTCGTATTTCCTTTCATTTAATTTCTGGTGAGTTTGGGGTTGTGAAGCTATTCCTGTGTTGACACTTGAGTAGCAGATGTGCTAATATCTACATGCATCCACTTAATCCATGCATAAAAAAGCAAACTGTTGGAACTGTTGGGTTTTTTTGTTGTGGGTTTTTTTTTTTTTTAGTTGTGTGCTAGTCCACAGTGATGTATGTCCTGTCATCTTAGCTACTGCTTCACCCCCAGAGCTCAGGGTACCCATTTGTGGTGGCTGCTGCAAACGCCTCGGAGATGCAGAAACTAAAGCTTCAGAAAAGCAGAGACAAACCCAAAGTGCGAACTGGAGCTGGTAGGCAGTGCTTCCCAGCGCTACTTCTCTAATTCCTAGGTATCAGCCAACATCTGCAGCACTGCGGCTGTGCTGCCAAGTGATTACATCAGGGACCCTTATCAGTCCAACTTATTTTAAGGCTGAGCACAGCAACGTGCTGAGAGCCCAGCGCACCCCCTGCGAGTTAGGAGAGCGCTTTCCCTCAGCATGTTATCTCACGCCATCCTGCCACGGACTTGCCCCGAGGGATCACTCCTGCGCTGCAAGGTTTGCAAATCTATATCTTAATTTGGTACCAGCTGCTAGCAGTGTGGCTTTGACACCCCTGCATCATTCCTCCTTGTAGGCTACACGCTGCAGCGCTTAGGCGCTTTAAAGTTTTTCTAAACACATTTAGGAAAAAAATAAATTTTATTATATAATATTTGTTAGATCGTGAGGGGTTTTTATAACCTTTAGGGTTTAGAGCCTCACAAGGAAGATGGTTAGTGCTGTAATTTCTACAGCTGTATATTCAGAAATGGGAAACCAGAACTGGCATGGCTGTGCTCGCAGAGGAGGAGCCCGGAGGCCTCCCTGGGCTCTTCTGCGCTGCGGGGACCGAAGGTTCCTCTGGCTGGAGCGCGGTGGCTGGGGACGCCGGTTATCCTGCACCTCCCCACAGGAGCTGACATGTCACGGCGATGCAGCCAGGATCGTTAGCGGTTCCCAGAGGCCTGTGAGAGTGTCCTGCTTGAGGTGACCGCGTGGGAGGACGTGGCTGCAGACGCTGGATGCAAGTGCATTGGGCCATGCACCCCGTTACCGCTCCCACAGAGGCTTCTCCCACCAGCTTTGCTCTGCGTAATTGCAGATGTGCACCTGCAGACGCCCAGTGAGAGAAACAGAATAGTTGTCCTCAGAAGGGAAATTTGTAATCTGCTCACATCCCAGCAAAATAATAACCCACCCGTACCAGCAAACCCACTGGCTCCGCAGATGAGTCTGCTTCTCGCGCTAAAGCTACAAAATCAAATGAGACAGCTAGGAAAATCTGCCTGTCATCATTCACGAGGGCAACACATGTAACTCGGTGATTTCCAGAGCTAATATTCCTGCGGATACGCTTCCCTGCATCCAGCGTTGCCCCTTGTTAACACTGGGTGAGTGCACCTACCTGCCCAGTTACCTGTGTCTGCACTGGCCTCTAACTGGAATAGTCTCTGCACATGCAAAGGACAGGTGGGGTGGGTACCTTTGCATGGTGAAACCTCAGAATATGTGGTTTTGGAACCAGGAAAACATTCAAGCTCCTAAATTATTTGTGGACTGCCCCTTTTCCCCTGAAAAACTACTTGAGTGTTTCATTGCTGAAAATAGTCTGTCTGGTGTGTTAGAGATGTATTTGGCACGCTGAAAACTTACTACTGTTATAAAATAAGCATGCCATTGCATTCAGCACATCACCAAAGAATCTCTGTGCACACCAATACTCTGATATTATGCAAATACGGCTCATAAATCAGACAGGGCCTGGGAGGCCGTTTGGTGTTCAGCTGTTGTGGTTACAGTTCTCATACACGTTTTGGAAAGCGTGCATCCTTTCTGGGACAATACCAACAAGCTGTAAATGTGCCTTGTGTTGGAAGACTGAACAAGGTCCATCTATTTAGTTTACACAGTGAAAAAAAATATTTTGTCTTTACCTGAGTACTTGCAGGGGAGAAGGTTTCTGAGAGCAAAGGGTTCCTTCATTTATCAAGCAAAGGTACAACAAGGTCCAGCGCCTGGGAGCAGCAGTCAAACAAGTTTGGAATAGAAATAAAACAGCTTCTTTAACACTGAGGAAATCAAACCTTCACATCATCATAAGCAAGGTGATGTGGATTTTCTATCACCTGAAATCTATTCGAAGACAGGACGCGCTTCTCCATCAGTCTGCATCTGGGGAGGTTCCGGCCTGCCGGCAGGCTCAGCACCTGCTTCTGAATGTCCAGGAAAGGAGAAACAAACTTGATTTTATTAACTTAAAGAAATGGGTAAATTGGAATATGAAGCACACTGTCAGGTGGAAAAGGATTTTGGGGATAGCAGGTGCAAATAAGATGAAGGCACTGATTTAGCTTTAATCAGAGTTACGGCATTTACACATACATTGTGTATGGGAATTGACACGCACATTTAACGGGCTGCTGAAGGAAGTGGTGGAGTCACCATCCCTGGAGGTGTTCAAAGAACATGCAGACGTGGTGCTCCAGGACATGGTTTAGTGGTCATGGTGGTGTTGGGTTGATGGTTGGACCTGATGATCTTGGAGGTCTCTTCCAATCTTAAGATTCTATGATTGTAGAGTGACTATGTGTACTTCACTTTAGACCATGTTGTCTTTCCTCCAAATCCATGTAGGAGTGTGTGGGCACAGCTACCAAACTGACCCAACGGATTGTTAAACAGCCTGTTGATGTAGATCAGGAGTCATATAGAAAAAATATGGTTAGGTCAGTTTAACACGTGATTTTTTATAGCAGAGTCATCGCTGTCTGTAAAGCTGATGTGTCTGTTAGAGCTGGTCGATCCATCAAGGTGTTTAATGCCTATGGTGACAGGACGAGGGGCAATGGCTTCAAACTGGCAGAGGGTAGGTTTGGATTTTACATGAGGAAGAAATTCTTCCCTGTGAGAGCGGTGGGGCGCTGGCCCAGGTTGCCCAGAGGAGCTGTGGGTGCCCCATCCCTGGCAGCGCCCAAGGCCAGGTTGGCCGGGGCTGTGAGCCTCTGAGCAGCGGCCCGCGGGGAGGTTGTGGTACTTGCTGCCCCTGGGACGTCCTCTTGGGAAGCAGGAGCTGTGTGGAGCCACTGGCGCTGCCCACCACCCCGACCCCGGCAGGGTACCCCGGGGCAGCGCTGGCCGCAGGGCACGCTGCCGACTGCTTCCCAAAGAGATGGGGAGGTACTCGCTGCACGCTGCCCCCCCTGCCCCACAGCATGGCCGGAGCGTTGGACCCCAGCGCCCTCACTGCAAAAGTATCTATTTAAAAATGTATTCTTTGCTTTAACAGAACTGGTTGTGCATAACATTTCAAATATCCTTTTGTTTTTGCTCCTGGTGAAATCTGAGTGCAAAAACTTAATCATCTTGTGTTTGTTTATTTGTTTACTTGTTATTTATTTACTCAGCTTCCTTCTTGCTTCCCTCCAGCTCTGTGGGTTTCTGTGGAAGCACAGAGATAAGTTAATCTGAACAAAACATGGTGATACTTGAAAGAGTCCTTCCCATCAAATTATGGGGAACAACATTTACTTTTCATCTATGTTCCATATTTTTGTGTCGGCTCTAATCACAGTCTGCGTCAGACAGCATATGCTGGGAAGGGTTTCTTGTCCTAAATCACTGGGCTGCACGTCCCCCCGAGATGACCAAATAGCAGAGCCTGACAGGCTCCGAGACTTGGGGAACCAATGCAGATCAAAGGCACAATAAATAATTCATGTGGAAAAAAAAGCAGTGGGAGGGGTTTTTTCCCCCAAGGGTCTATTCAAGTACAAAAATCTCCTTGGAATATTTATACCCATTTTTATTTTTAATTTTAAGGATTTTTTTTTTTGTCTCCTTAAAACTACTAATGACATTCATTTCATCATATTCAACATTGCGTTATATTTTAAAGATTACATGCATTTTATCCACTGTCTTTATAAACAGCAGTTTATTCATTTGTTTCAAAGGAGCCCTACGGAAGCCTTCGTCTGCCTGTGCATCGTCCAGCGCCTGTTGTTCCCCGGAGTGAGGGAGGCAGGGGTCCCCTGGCAGCTGCCATGGGTGCCGGAGTGGAGGGAGCTGCTGTGCGGCAGTGGCGATGGCGACGGCAGTGGCGATGGCGGTGGCCGCGATGGCAATGCATGCTCCAGCTTCTACAGCAGAGGGCAATAAAGTGAAGGTAAAATTTGTTTTTCCCCTATTAAATAAGAGTGGTTTGTAGGACAAAAGTAACTTAGAATCATTGAACAGTTTGGCTTGGAAGGGACCCTTAAATGTCTTATTAAATTATAGTTAGGTTATAATTTATGACTTGATAACTGAATACATTGTTTACCTGCCACATCCTTTCTACGTTTGAGAAGCAGAACTCTTTGCATGTTGTTAATACATTGAACTGAGATTTTTCTTCCACAAAATTGCATTTTATAAAGCTACAGTTATACAGACCTTAAGTTTTACCATGACAGAGGTACTTATTTCTGGTTCTATTATTTAACAATAGAGGACTTTATAGTATTACCTGTCATGTGTTCAACTATTTATAACCACTCATGGAACGAAATAAAGTGATTATTTCTCTCAGGAAGTTAGGATGCTGGCTGCAAATCCGAAACGCTTTGGATTTTTAGATAAACAAACCACTCTGTCCCATCGCGTGGGCTGCTCCCGCCAGCGCTGCGTGGCAGCAGGGGGTTATTTTAAAGCTGAAAGCACTCGACTTCCCAGATCTCTAGCGCAGGGAGGAGAGAGGGAGGAATCATTTTAAATGTTCTTTATGGAAAGAGTCCCAACACCTATTGCCAGTGATGGAGAAAGAAGCTTGGCACGAAAACCTGGTAGGGGTGAGGTTAACGAGGTTTGGGCTAAAACTGCCTGGAAAGCAGGTGGACTTGAACCAGCAGAGAATACACAGGTGGTTTTAAAATGCTGGTGAGTCAAATCTCAAGCAAGGAATTCATGGTTGCAGGAATCCAGTCTGCACCAATAGCCTGGAATGGATGCTCTGGTGAATCGGTGTGCTCCGGGGGAGCAGCTGCTGCCTGGGATAGTCCCATGCTTGGGATGTGCCTGCTGTCAGCCCGAGCCTTGCGTCCACCCTCCCCGCAGTGCCCCAAGCCACACCACACACCGAAACAGGAGAAGCCGGTGAAGAAGGGCTGGGAATGGTAGGCTAGCAGTGTGGAAGCTGTCGTAGGCCTTCATTTATGCATTGTATAACTGCAGTGAGATCATGTCAGGAGCTAAATGGGATTTATCTCATGGCAGGATGGATCTGGAGCATCTATTCTGCCCCTTTGGTGCTCAAGGAAGAATCATCAAAAGCACTGGATCATCAGCACCCATGAACCTTCGAGGCTCACGTTTACTTCTGTAACCGCTTCTCAGAGCCAACCCTTAGACCTTGGTTGTATTTCCGGTCCAAATTTGTCCAGAACTCAGTAAAATAGGGCTCTATTTTCTGCCTGGTGTTTCAGGATGATCATAGAATAGAATCATAGAATCATTGAGGTTGAAAAAGACCTTTAAGATGATCGAGTCCAACTAAGACTACCAAGTCCACCGCTCATGGTGGACAGGAGTCCAACTCATGTCCCTAAGTGCCATGTCTACATGTTTTTTGAACACCTCCAGGGATGGTGACTCCACCACTGCCCTGGGAAGCCTGCTCCAGTGCTTGACAACCCTTTGGTGAAGAATTTTTTCCTGAAATCCAATCTAAACCTACCTTGGTGCAACTTGAGGCTGTTTCTTCTCGTCCTATCACTTGTTACCTGGGAAAAGAGACCATCCCCCACCTCCCTTCACCCTCCTTTCAGGCAGTTGTAGAGAGCAATGAGGTCTCCCCTCAGCCTTCTCAGAGCGCCCTCAGACCCCACCTGCAATGCTTCCCTGGCAAATCCTAGCTGTTAGTCCCCTCCTGAGAACCAGTCATATGAGTCTGCTCCACCTAGGTTAAACCCAGACCTTACCAGTTGGCTCCAGGTCCTGCCCAGGACCTGTTTCAGGAAGGTCCCACGTTTTCACAGGGCATGCCCCTGTGCTGCTCAATACCGGCCTCCTTAACACCAGCAAATTCTCAACAGCAAGGATGACCAAAGTTGATGCTAATCCCTGCCTGTAGATTCTTGGGTTGTATTTTCTGTTTATCAGTATTTTTTCTATTTCAAAAGAAATCATAAGTCAGTGTTCAGAAAGTGCTCCCTGATTTAAATGAAGAATTAACCGTGGTGGCTATAATTTAAAACTTTTGGATCAGCTGAGAAGTAATACCGACAGCTCTCCGGCTGATGTGCTGAGATTACACGTGGTTTGATCTACCTATGCTTGAGTTAAGGATGTGCTCGTTACAATGCCAGCCGAGCCCTTCGGGATCATTTCTGAGCAGCTGATGATCTTCTCTCGCTTACAGAGCCCTGGGAGGGCTGGCTGAGCCCCGCGGCTGCCGCAGCCTGGCAGGGGCTGCATGAGGAGCGCTGTGTGCCCGTCCTGCTTGACAGCACCTTAAATGGCTGTCTAATGGTTTGTCTGAGGCTGTTTTTAAAGGTTACTCAGATAATACAGTTGTGCAGGAGGGCGAAGGCCGGTGCTGAAACCTCCCAGCACTGCGAAGCAAAGCCTGCGCTCCGGCATCGCGCGGCACAGTGCTGCCAGCTGTGGGCTGGGGGTTGACGCCTGCCGTGAGGGAACTGGAAATCAGGGGGATTTTCTAGTGGAAAGGATGAGAGGTCAGCAAAAGAGGAGGCTACCCATGTGATTTGTCGCTAAGAAACAGCACCTTCCCCTCCAGCGGCGCTGCAGATTAGCGGGTTCAGTTAAGAAGCTGGAGCTCGGGTCGTTAAAAAATGAAGGCAGCAAAGCTGGGCAGGAACCATTGCCTGGCATTTTAACCATCACCTGAAATCACCCAGGGTATTACCACTGTTGGCTGACAAGAGGCCTCTTTTCCTTCCTTCTCCTCTGCCTTTTTGCATCCTTGGGCTGGTTTGCTGCCTGGGTCCCTGCCAGAGCCGATTCATCAGGTCCTGGAACATCAAAACAGCACTTTTTCCCCTGAAATTATTTGCAGGCACAAGAAAGGAAGGTTGGATCCTAGTGTGAGGAGGAGGAGCCCAGGTTACTGTGGCAGCTTCTGTTTCCAAGTTTAGCGTGAACCTTGAAAAAATGTTCCTAACATTGAAATTTGGCAGGCTGCTTGTAGCTGGGGAGGTATTTTTGAGAGAGTAACTGAATAGCAGCCAGAGGAGGGTACAAGAGGATCTGAACAATGTTGCTTATGAATATTTCACAACATTGCTCTTTAAAAATCAGGGTGGACTCAACGCAAGTTGAGTCTTCTTTCTGTTATTAATTTTCCTATTATTTGAAAAAAAAAATTTGTAAAACTGATTTTTTTTTTTTCTGTGGAAAATACTGATGTTTTACAGCTATTTTGTGTCCTGAGCTGGGCAGAGAGCATCAATAACAAAACCTCCTACCCTGGGAAGTGCCACATAGATCAAACAAGGCATGGATGTGCCATATGTACCACGAGAATCCAACTTTTCAGGAACTCTCCATTAACTACGTCTGCAAACTGCTGGTGGGGAGCTGGGTAAGTTGCAAAAAACATCATTTACATCCTCAAAGTGGCTGGCGGGTACTGTTGCACCCAAAGGTGGCAGTGGGGTTGTGGGTGGGCTGTTTCTCATGTGGGAATGCTGTCGGCAGAGGTGATGTTTCTAGCTCACGGGGTTTATAGCATGCGCTCCGTGCTGGGAGCAGGAGGCTCAAACCCACGCGGGGAGTCGGAGTGCTTGTAAGGGTCTCACATCCCTGGGAGAGGATGATGATGATGATGGACTTGATGATCTTGGAGGTCCTTTTGAACCTTAAATATTCTAAGAGACCACCAGAGAGGTTTTTGGCAGGTCCTTTTCTCATCGTGATTGTATCCCAACTGCTTTAAGTCACTGGGAACGGGAGACGTCTCCGCATGACGCCTGGATCTGCCGGCACCCGTGGCTGGAGAGGCGACCATGCAAGGCTTTGGTAGGGACCCGCGGGAGGGGAGCAACAAGGCACGAAGGGCCCCTGCTCTCACAGCCCTGCTCCTGTCAGCGCGGCGGGATGGAGCAGCCGGCCTCAGCCCACGCTTTCCATCAGTTTGGGATTTGCCCAGTTCAAAGGCGAGCTGCTCGAATGAACCATCAAATTAATTTCTGAAACCGCAGCAGTGTGTGGTGCATTGCTGGGAATGTTTACACCAACGTGCAGCTCTCCTTTTGCTTTGTATCTGCTCAGCAATAAAATGAGGAATTCGTTCTGAAGACAGAGCTCTTACAGCAAAAGCACTTCAAAGCCTACCTGGAGACAAGGGGGGGATGCATGATTTCAGCAGTAAATGTTTTTTCCGCGCGTTGTTGCACGCAGCCTGCTGCGGGAGCCTGAGGAGAGTCTCCCACTCCAGCTGCTGTTTGCAGTTTTACGTTGTTTACCCAAAACTTCCCGTGAACTTACAAAGGGATTTCATTGATAGCAGGTGGATAACGTGCTTCCCAGAGCCTTAGAACTGATCCAGAAGCTCAGGTGTTCCAAGTCTCTCTGCTCGCTGTCTCATCGGAGCCTGTCCTCATTACCAGTGTTCTCCTTCCACAGCAAATGCGAGGGAACGTGCCAACGCTGCCGTTGGCTTTTCCCGATTTCCTGTCTGCTGTGCTGCTGCGTCTCCCCTCCCTACCACACGTCCCGTCCCACAGGCCGTGGTTTTCAGCAGAACCGGTTCAGTCTTTGTTCTCTGTGGATTCAGCATTTGCTCCTCGGTTCTTCCCAATCTGCTCTTGAGTTCTTCAACTACGTTGCTATTGCTCTCTTGTTAGAAAGCGCTTGTGGACTGTGTTTCTAGACAAGAATAATCTAATTTCTACAAGGCTCTCATTTTAAATCTCTCGTATTACATTTTTGTCTTAATATCAGCTTTTCCTTTTAATGCATGAACACTCTATGGCCAGAATCCATTAAAACAATTGACAATTTTAAACATGAGCTGATGGGTTAGCTACCAAGCACCTTAAAAGCCGATTAATTTGGCCGTTCATTACTAGCTGCTCATGGCATGGCCGATACAGCCCAGTGCTATAATCTGACACCTCACGGGCTACCAATCCTTTTTATCACAAAGAACGGATGAGCAACAGCAGCAGTTTGGAAGTTTCTGGACTTGCATTTGAACATGGGTATTTTCATCAAATGTTCCTATTTTTTCAGTATCTGTGAAAGCAAAATATCTTTTAAGAAGCCAGCAAGAACACTGGGGAATCAAGGGGAATATCCAATTTAGTTTACTGGAATTAGTAGATGAAGGAAACAGTGGAGGATAATAGTTGGCCAGATTGTTCTCGGAAAAACACTATAGAAAGGAACAAAGCCATTGTGCAACCCGATTTACCCTGATAAGTCGTAACTGTATAGACTTTTTAAACATTATTTCTGGACTTAGGGAAATATGTGATTAACGGCTCAAATAGCATAAACCAGACCTGCACTGTGTAGATGAAAATACGCTATGTTAAAGGCAGCTGCACATTTTCATGCTGTCTGCCAATGAGTAGAACTCACAGGGGAAGGAAAACAGCAGAGAACCCTCTTCTCTGCACAAACACACCCTGCGTTTTACGAACAGAACAGTGCGTTCGGAGGCCTCTGCTGCAGCCTTAGGTGACCACAGCGAGGACGCCGATTTCCAAGGCAGTGCAGATAAGCCTTCTGCCAAATCTCCATGCTCACATTTCATTCTGGACATACCGACCAGCGGTCTCTCTGCTTTGGTGGTGTGCAGCCCTTCTGAGCTCCAGTGAGGAGGGGAAAAACTCAAATATCGTAAAACAAGAACAGATGTAATGTGAGCTTTTTTGTAGAGGCTGTCGCACCAGGTGCAAACTAACGGAGAAGGAGTAGACTGTTTTGCCCAAGGTAAGCGCTGTGCCACAGCACCGCTCCGTCCTACTGAAGCCATAAAATAGGATTCAGCTGAAACCGGGATGATGCCAAGCTCTGTTCTGGCTTCCTGCACAAAGACAAATGTTGTGCTACCCTCAGCTGTGCCTGGAATGTAATTCCACTGCCCTGCTATTGCTCTCTCGTACCTTTGTATGTTTGTGCCAATGAGCTGGTTTGGGTTTGTTTTGGTTTGGATTTTTTGGCAAAAATAGTGAAAAATAAAAAATTCAGAAAAAAACACCCCAAGAGCTCAGCTTGGATGATGTCCACTCTGTAAAACTAACATTTATTTAGGCTTTGGAAAGATTTACATTATTTTGTGCTTTTTGCTTTGAAAACAAAGCCAATATTTAGTAAACTGGGCTGGGATCTGCTGGTGGTACTGGCTGCAGAAGGGAAACGGCTGTTCCTGCGGTGCGGTGGTGTGGTGACAACCAGGGAGGGTAGGGAGCTTTGGGAAAGTTTACTTTCCTGAGAGACCCAGTTCAGTTTTCTGGTTACAGCTTATTTCCACGGACACAGCGGTTCATCCTTTTCCCACCAGCCCTGCCGCCAGCCGTCTGCCGGTGCCCTCTCGCGCAGGGCGAAGTGTGTCCTGCAGCACAACTGCCATGGTGTTCGGCACTGGGCTGGGGGGACCTGGAGGATGACGGCATTCGGATGGCCACATCCTGCTCCCGCCGGCTGCCGGTCCCCTCTGCCCCTCGGAGCCATGCAGATGCCAAACACAACCTCTGGGTAACTCTCATCCTCTTCGGCGCTCTTCACTGAAGTCCTACATCTCCCTCCTTTCCATTTCTGAGAGCAGGACTGCCTCATACATCAGTCCAGCGGAGTGGAAGCAGAAATGATCTGAGACAAATAAAGAAAGAATATCTTGTAGTCAGAGCTTAGAGAGGGAAAAAAACACAAACAAACATGCAAGGCTTCCTGGAGCTATACAATCTCTTGAAAATAAATGAACAGATTGCCATGAATGAATAAACTGCTTAAGACACTAATTCACATTCAGGAGGCCGTGGAGCTGAGGGTACCAGCGAAGATGACAGAAATGTTTCCCTGTGATTGCTCCTGCATCTCGCAATTTCATTTCTGAAGGTGGCAAACAGAAGGTAGCCATGCTCTGCAAACAAACTGCTCGGTGCAGATGGCACAGAGCCCTTCCGCCGACAGCCGGATCCCAACAATCCTCCTGCTTGGGGAGATTGTCCACACCATCCTACCATTTAACAATGGTTCAAGTCAACTTTTGCTGTTTAAAGTTCTGCCCCTGCAATATCTAACACTGCCTGGGGACCTTTCTGTGGTGAATGCTGATCACACACCAATTAATGATATCTGTGTGCAGTGGCTCATTAGCACTCCACAGCTGATGCTGATGGGTGTTTGGGCTGCACAGGAGGTGCTCGTCTCAGTCTTTATGACACTGACCCTCCAGTTCAGCCCTAAGCTGGTGCTGGTGGGGTGGTTTAGGCTGCTCTGAGCATGAGGAATTGCAGCAAAACAGCCGGACTGGGAGCACGGGCGTGGTGCTGAGTGGGGATGCCCAACGGCTCAGTGCAACTGCAGCCTGAAGTGAGATGAGTTGGCTAAAGTACGAAACTGGGATCTGTTATGTGAACTCCAGCTTAACTTCAACAGAGTGGTGATGCCGTGTCCAGCGTGGTCACTGCCTGTGGAGGTGAGTAAGCGGTGGCTGGTTCTGGGTGGTCTGGGCTCCATTCTCTCAGGTACCATGAATGCCGTGCTGCTCCTTAAGAAGAGAGTATTGCGAAAGGGGTGATTGAGTTTTGTTGGTTTTATCTTCCCTTGGGCTGGTTTGTGTTATTTAAGTACAAAACACAGATTACTTATTCCTGTGGCTTTTACTGTGTTTCCCAGTGACTGGTTGACTGCAGGTGACTAAGAAACAATGTGAGAAATAGAGTTTGAATAGGGTGGTCCTTCCTCTGGCTCCTGTTCCCAGCTTTCAGCAGTTACTGGTGTGGGGATTTCTTGGCTGTTGGATTTAATAATCACCAGTGGACCCGCCTTACACAAATACCCTCAAATTACTTTTGAATCCCTATGTCTCTGTGATATCTGATGGCAGCCAGTTGCACAGATTTTATTATGCATTAGCTGAAAATGCATTTAATTTGTGCCAAACTTCTCTGAAGGTCTTTCCTCTATTTAATCTCCCTCAGAGGAGAAGACATCGTGTGTAACTGGAATATTGAGGTCACCAAAGAGTGGGAAAGCAAAGAGAAACGTGGCCCTGCAAGAGGCAGTGAGTGGGAGCTGTACCTTTTTCTGAAACCAAGGGCGTGAGGAGCTTTCCAGCTCCACTCTGGAGGATATCCAGGCGGCAGAGCAGCTATTTTTGCTCAACTGTTTTCCCGAGCAGCTGCCTACTCCTGAGCGTCCCTCTGCTTTTAATTTCTGTCTCAGTATTCCGTTGGTAATAGAACACAGTCATCTAGTCTCAGCTAAAAAAAGGAATTAAATACCCAGCATACACGCAGGTCTGGGTTTTCTCGGTGCTTTTCTGTGGTTGCTGTGGGTAGCTGAATCTGACTCCTAATTACATGGTA
Source organism: Tetrax tetrax (assembly GCA_009806455.1). Taxonomy (NCBI): domain Eukaryota; kingdom Metazoa; phylum Chordata; class Aves; order Otidiformes; family Otididae; genus Tetrax; species Tetrax tetrax. The sequence goes on from WHYT01017101.1 coordinate 182,950, forward strand.
CGGTTTTGCAGACGAGGCAGTGTTGATGCTTTAAAGTAAATTCTAAATGGCAATTCCTACACAAGGCTGTGGAGCTGCTTTGGATACAGAAAACATTAGGTATCTGCGCTGGCTGCGTTGTCCCACTGGTTACACTCGGGTTTCAGCGCACTGTTCTGTGCCCAAATGTTAATGTTTCCGTGTCCCTGATTATCTCAGAGATTTGTGCTCCTACACAGGTGTTCAATATTATATAAAGGCATTTAATGTTCTGAGGATCTGTTCATTATGGCAAGATTAACACATAATAAAACAACAAATTTCAGAATTTATCTGGCACTTGTAAGCACAGTCTGATTCTCCTCAACAGGCAGATGAAAGTGGTTTTAGTTTTTCGGTTGGAAACTTTGCTGGCTCCAAAGGACAGGTAGCTCAAAACACCCTTAAATAAGCATACCAACTCTTCTCATGGTATTTATTTGGGGAGAGGCAGGTCTGTTTCACAACCCACGTTATCTTGTACGATTCTATGTCCTAATCGAAGGAGGGACCTGGATTAGGATGTATCTGGGGGATCCCTACTTGGGGAAGGCTATTTTGAGTCACAGTGAGAGCCAGAGGGACGCTTGTTGACTTTAGGACCTGGAGCTTTGGGTACTAAGCAGGCCAGATGGATTCAGAGACGCTGTGTGCTCTGGCCAGAGCCTTCAGCCCACTGGAAATGGGGTTCAGGTGCAAGGTTGAAAGTGTTCATAACTAAGTAAAATAAGATTGAAAATTATTTAAATATAATTCCTTCTAGAAAGCTAACAGAAGTAGATGAAAACGTTGATGAAGAGCCTACAAAAGAAGCCACCATTACATCCTTGCAGGTGACTAGCTCTGGGGAGACCTTAGACTGCCCTTCCAGTACCTAAAGGGGGCTATAGGAAAGGTGGGGAGGGACATCTGATGAGGGCCTGTAGTGACAGGACAAGGGACAATGGCTTCAAACTGGCAGAGGGTAGGTTTGGATTGGACATAAGGAAGAAATTCTTCCCTGTGAGGGCGGGGGGGCGCTGGCCCAGGTTGCCCAGAGAAGCTGTGGGTGCCCCATCCCTGGCAGCGGGTTGATGGGGCTGTGAGCGACCTGCACTGGTGGAAGGTGTCCTTGCCTAGGGTAGGGGGGAGTGGCACTGGATGACCTTTAATGTGCCTTCAACTCAAACCATTCTTTGATTCTCTTCTGAATTTCTTGTGCTTGAAGCTGAGGTGATCTGTAATTATACATCTGCTGTCTTTTTTTCTTAAGATGTTCATGTGTTAATGGGATCTCAATTACACAAATACATACTAGTTTGTAATTAGTAGTCCTGGCAAACATCCCTTAAATGCGTCTCACTGCATTATTTTCTTATGTAGCAGGAGACACAGACTCTTGCAGGAGCACAAGAACAGGAACACAGCGTTCACACTGCTAAAAAGGGACCCTTGGTCCTTTGTCTTCATTTTAGGTCCGCGTAAAGCAGCGATGTGTGAGGTGTAGCTGAGGGCAGCCCAGAGCCCACAGTCTATGACAACGATCAAATCTCTCCGTATGAATGGCCCGTCAGGTTAGTTCTGTGATCAGCTATTCAAATACGGATGAGGTGGTTTTCCGCTCGCAGTCTCGGGTAGGTGAGTGCTGAGCTCAAGCAGATCGCTTTGGCATGCCGCTTGGAACCGCATCCTCTTGTCTCACTTTCTCTGGAGTAATCTCTTATAAGTTTCCTGCTTCCTTTTGAATAGAAGAGCAGCTGCTTTGGCCATCCATCAAAGCAGAGCACGGTGACAGGGAGTTTTACCGTAGCACGGGCTGATTCCTGGGCAGAACAGACAGCGGCACTCCGCAAGGATGGAGTTGTCATCACGGATCAAAAACCTTGGGAAAACGAAGTGATCCTTTCTCTTGCTGTCAGAGCCAGAATTAAGAAGACAGTAGGAGAGATGTGGCAGTATAAATAGCAGACAAATACAGTGGCTTAATTTTTGGGATATTAAAAGCCTTAAAATTCAGGATATTGGTCCCCTAAACCTCAGCAAAATTAGAGCTTTCTCTGTATGACACTCATACAAAAGCAGAATGCTTTTTTTTCTTAAGAATTCTGACTAATGTCAGACTAACTTGTGGAATAAATTATTTTAGACTATTGACAAATATTCTAAGTAATTTTTTCTATTCAGAAAAAAAGTGTCTAAAAGACAGAAAATTACAATCCTTCAAGCTCCTGGTTTTCCACCAACATGTGTAACTCCTGTTCCCTCTGGACATCAGCCCCCTTTGGAGACGAGTGCTTCGTTAGCACGGTGAAATCTGTGCCTATTGCATGCGCATTAATCCATGGCTCCGGATTCACAGGACTGAAACCAACGGCTGCCCCCTGTGACCCCAGTAACGCTTCTCAGCAAACCTTCCCGAGCCGTGGCGTGCTCTACGGATAACAGGAAACGATGGCTTTCCCCTGTTTCATAATGAAAACACATTGCAGCAGTAAAACAAGCAGAGCAGACAGTTCGTGTCCCCTTGGGCAGACGTGGGCGATGCTGGTGCCCTGCTCCCGTCCCCTCTCCTCTCTGGGTTGCACCCGGCGCTCGCGCGGCCGAAGGATGCGGTTTCTGACGGATCCAGCCGTGCGCTGCTGTCAGAGGAACACGGCGGGTCAGAAGTATCCTGCCAAGAGGGTTTATCATCAGAAACCTGCCACTTCATCAGCAGGGATGTGTTCAGCAGGAATCTGTCGGCGCCGAGATGTTTCAGTGGGAGCAGGCGGGGTGGAGGCAGGACTTGGGGAGGGAGGAAGCGTATGTTCACTGTGAGTCTGTTTTGTCACGAGCCACCTGCATGTGTATGTACAACTCAGTTCAACTTGCATCCTAAAATAGTTTGACCGTTTGTCCCCCACGTCCCTGCTTATGCCCATGTCTCAAAATCTCACTGTATTTTGTATTGTATACTTGTATTTTTACTTGTATATTTATACAGCCTTTTCTATTCATGCCCACTGATGCTAACCTTGCTTTTCAACCTAAGTGCAACTATTCTCTCCCTGATGATATCCACGATACGTTACACAGAGCCATCTCACTCACTGCCAGCCTTTATTCTGCTCACCTGTATGATCTTCCTCTCGTACAAGCAGGTCTCTGTTCCCTGACCACCCCAGTGACTGTTTCCTGGCCCTGCGCCGTCGTTAATTCTTCTTTCCAAGTGTATCTTGGCAAGCGTGGTGTTAAGTCTGTTTACGCATACAATGAACTACATAGCCTGACTATGAATTCAAATGTAAAAGTGACACCTTGTTTGGAGGAGGTTTGGGCCTTTTGGAGGACAGGATTAGACTTAAAAATGAGCTTGACAAATAGGATAAATGTTTGGGGTGAAAGTAAGGTAAAATTCAAGATAATGTGATGCTGCGTTTGGCTGGAGCAATCAACTTCCCACACTGAGGATGGGAGTTAGAAGTAAAGGGGGGCTGTTTGGAACACCACATATATCTCACCTGTGGTGATTTCAAGTATCTCGGAGCGCAGGTGACGTCCCGGTGAGGATCAGATTTCATTGTGCCGGTTGATGAACCAGATCACATGACAGCTTTCTGACAGTGACAGAGTCAAGACTGAGAACATGGTGCGAGTGAAATTGATGGTGCTCCAGGGATCGTACGTGGTCTGGAAGAGGGGCACATTTGCAAGCTGGGGTTCTTCTTGGTGAAAAACTCTCAGAGGTGTCAAAATTTTGCATCATGATTTCTCTAGCTGTAGGAAAACGCTGAACAACTTTGTCAAAGTGTCCGAAATAGCTAGTATAGCTGTAAGGAAAAATATTGTGATTTCTTATACACCAAGAGTTGAGGGCAAGAGGAGGAAATTTGCCATCTCATGGGAAACAAAGCATTTTGTGAAGATGAGATGGAACCCAAAGGAGGATCCAGCAAAGCACAACTTACCTGGTAATCCATCAAAAGACCTCAACGAACATGATAAACTTACGTTTTTTTCTCTCTTCTAGGTTTTTCTGTGATTCACAGGTAGCTTTCACGGTTTATTCCGGAGAGCCTGTGTTACCAGCTTTGTCTAAACACACTTTTCCCAGCAGAAACAGCCAGCAGCTCTACTTGTCTGGTTCCCGTCTGTATCTGCGGCAGGTGAGCTGGGTGGCTGTGGATAAGCTTTCTCAGATACTTGTACTGGAGATGTAAGTGATTTGGGCAACACATCTCCAAAGCAACATACCTTTGAGTAATTTTTAGCTCCCTAATAAATAGAGCATTCCAGACTCGGATGTTATTTAAAATTTGCTTGCAGTGTGTGTTTATACTGGAACTCTTGCAATCATCCCCAAAGTATCTGACGAGGATGTTCATGGTGTGTAACCTGCTTTTTCTCCAAGTGAATGGAATTGACACACATTAGGTTGTATAATCTACTTTTTACTTAAAGAAACTGAATAACAGAAGCTGGTTTGTTTTGTTTTGGGGTTTTGTTGTTTTTTTTTTTTTTTTTTTTT
>WHYT01017101.1:200285-215886 GCA_009806455.1 Tetrax tetrax
AAAAAGGAAAAAAAAAAAAAAAAAACAAACCAAAAAAATCCTATGTCAAAATGATGTAAATACGAATTTTGTTCTCAATGAAACACACTTGACATGATCAAAGATCCCATTTTGGGGAATTAGTTGGGACTGCAGCAAGGCCAGGACAGGGTTTGACACTGAGGTCAAGAGATGAAGACTTGCGTTTCACCCTAGGACATGTGAAAACCTGTTCCATGTTTCCCAATCAGGAATTTGTAGGGACCTTCTGATGAAAGTTGTCCTCCCTACAACTCCACCCATGGCCAGAAAACAAAGCCAGTCCCTGATCTCCACTTGCACGTTGGAGAGGTGACCCGCAGGACTGGTGCGTCCACGTGAAGTGCAGGCACAAGAGGTCACCCCATCCGTGGGTGGACAAAGTGAGCTGGCAGAAACCAGTTAGGTCCAAGTCCAAGATGCTGAGCAAAGGTGTGAACCCAGAACGGGTACTGGGAAAGGGCACGGGGAAAAGAGTCGTCACGTGCAGAGCAAAGCAACATGGAGAAAACCTTCAGCCTCAGCCTGCATGGATGGGCTGGTACCAGCACTGCAGACTCGCCTTGCTTCATCCCTGTGCCTGCAAAGCTATTCAGGGGTCAGGCTGCTTTTCCAGAGGGGATCGTGCCGGGGTAACAAGTTGTCTTTGGTCAGACAAGCGCTTTTCTAGGTGAAGCAGCTGTGGTTCTAGGTGCTGAGGTCTCAGTTAGTGTTTTGATGTGATTGCGACCCGTTAGTTCAGCTGGCAGGAGAGTGAGCTGTAGGACAAGAGCGATGCAGGGCTGAGGGAAGTGACGACGGGCTGTCTCTAGAAATGCGTGAGGCTTTGGGGATGTCGCTGGTGTGAAAACCAGAATGAGAGGAGGATCAGCGCATCCCGAAGGAAGAAGTTGGTCGAATGAACCTTGCTGGCTGGGAGGAGGAAGGACTGGAGCTTGTCTTCTGAGTTGGGTGGAGAGTTTGCTAATAGATCTAGAATATCTGTCTGTTTGAAATTCCTTTCATAACGACATCTAAGAGATGTATTACTATCTGCCATTGTGACACATCAGCAGAGCATTGGACATGGTCGGAGAGGAGTCGGGTGCCATGTCTGGCTAGGCTGTACAAGAAGGGAGAGCTCTTTCTTGAATATTACCATATTTTTTCCCCTCCACACCCCCACCAGTCAAGGTGGCTTGAGTGTCAGTAGAGAGCTCCTAAAGCAAAGGCAGATTGGCACCAGTTTAATAACTTTTCCCCTGAAACGAGCTGTCCTTTGTTCTTTCCTCTCCTCACTTAAAGAGAAAAAGAAATACAAACCTAAACCAGACAATTCTGGCAATATAGAAACATTGAAATCGTTTTATTTCTGTATTTTGTGTTCACGTTGCTCCTTGCTGACCTGCTTTTCGCTCTGCCTCCCAGCACAGAGATATTTGGGAAGATGTATGCACTATAATTCACATTCTCCTGTTTGCTCTTGTTTCTGTTTTTCTCTCTTTTTGTCATTCCCTTGCTAGGTAGTGCCTGTTTTGTCTTAGCTTAGTGCATTTTCTTATCAAACCAATAGCTATCAACACTTTTGGTTGTTGTTAGCGTACTTGTGTTGGTGGTGATGTACGTGCTAATTCAGCTGTAGGCAGCTGGGGAAATACTGGCTTCACTGTAGGTTTTCTAAGGATTTCAAAAGCAAAGAGAGGAATAAGCCACTTTACAACAATTTGTCAGGATTTGTGACTGTATTTCAGGTTTCTTAGTGGCTTGCTGGAAAAAAAAGCCCTACAAGCTGTAAGGGCAAAGGCTGCCTGCCTGCTGCTGATCCAGGCACCTGGAGACCTGCCTTTGGGCCCCTTTCCATGGGTGTTTGCTCCATTTCTGAGGGGACCTCCGTGCCGAGGGGGTGTTGGGGCAGAGCTGACGGCCACCCTGGGGACAGCGAGGGGGAGCGCAGGGGTAGCAGGGAGTCAGGAGCCAGCCGCTTTCGTCAGGAGGGCCGTGATGCTGCTGCTGGGGAGGAGGCGAGAAGGGCTCCTGGAACCTTCCCGGGTGGAAAACATTCCTCAGATCTCGCAGGAGCAAAGTTCTGCCTCCAGTTCTGCATCTGATCTGTGTGTTCAGGAGCTATTACTTGGGTTTATTTTTTATATTAAAAAAAACCCAGAAACAACAAGCAGTTGTCACTGTACAAAAAACCCTGCGCAACTTTGGTCTCCTCTGCTTTGTTTCTGTTTGCGGTACCGTGCGAGCTGTGCTTCAGTCATGCCGGCAGCGCTGCTGTGTGGTGCCTAATTCCCCTGCTCAGGAACACTTGGGGAGGTAGGCTGGAAGAAAATCCACTCTTCCAACATCAGAGTAAGTATCACTACTTTTTATATATACTAAAAAAACAAAGCAAACCCCCAACAAACTACCTAAGAGATTAGTTACTCCCGTGATACACTTGTGATATCAGTGAGAGCTAAGGACACATGGTCATTTGGATAGAAGAACATTTGAAACATAAAGCATGGGCTCCATAAAGAGAAGTTTTACATCCTTAATAAAAAAATGGCTATACGCTTTATGCAGGCTCTTGATGAGCCAGAAGAAAATACATATTCCAGTCAAGATAAAATTTTCCATTTTAAAATTAGTTTACGGTAATAATTGTGTGTTGTCAAAGTTAACAGCATTCTCACCCACACATCACCGTACCAGCGGCCAGCTTCAAACGCACATGGCTAACGACTGGGGAAGCAAAACAACAATTAAAAAAAGCTTTAATGAAAAATATGACCCTACCACTGAGAAGACACCGAGCTGTAACAAATGCTCGGGATCGCTATCAGTAAAATTATACTTCCAGAAGTGTTTTAACAATGTCTGCACATAGAAAACTCAAGTTTTCTTGTGGTGAGGGTGAAGGGGAGTCCTTCTCTTTCTCCCCAAGTCTCCCGGATACAAAAGGCATTTTAATTGTTTCGTGTGAAGTGGAGCAGCCCAGGCCCCGGGGTTTTCTCCCAGGCTGTGGGGTCTGATGTGAGGGCAGTGGTTCCAGCCAGCGTTACGCTCAGGGACTGAGTGAAGGGGTGAACCCATCATATTTTCGTAATTTTACACAGACAGGGAGGACAGAGTTTGTTGCCTGTCAGATTTCCTAAATATACTTTATTTTTCAGAAAGGCTGATGCTCATATGCAAACACTGGTGACCAGAGGGAACATTTGTCCAGCCCAGGTCCCCAGCGTGCTCCAATACCCGATGCCCACAGAAGTGTGGGAGCCAGGGAAGCACAGGATGCTTTTCCTGCAGACAATCGCCTCAAAGTCTGCAGCACTGTGACCGAGGGATTCCACAGCCATCAGCTTGTTTTTCTTCGTTAGTGCGTCCTTCCAAAAAGCCACCATGCCTGGCAGCAAGGCACCCTGCGAAGCGGCTGCACAGCAAGTGAACTTCAGCGTGGCCCATCCCAGTCGGAGCGGTGTTGGCCTCTGCTGCCTGGGAAGACAAAGGACCACTCCATCTTCACCTTGCCAGCCCTTGGCAGTTGTGCTGAACTATATCCCCTTCCCCTCTGTTCTCTTCGCCCTGCTGGAGAAGCATAGCTTATTTGAGGAATATAAAAAAAAAAAAAAAAAAAAAAAAAAAAAAAAAAGCCTCTGAAAGCAGAGTGCATGACAATATTTCAAGCTGACGGCTCGTGCATTACGGGAGCCTTTAATCTTCCTTGGGATAAAGTAAAACCCAAATTACCAGCTGGCAGGGGAGCGCTGTGATGCTGAGCTCAAACCGGCACGGGTTGGTTCTGGGACCACAGCCAACGGATTGCTTGCAGGGCAGAATAAAGACCTCAGATGTTTAGATCTACCTTGCACCCCAAATCTGCATAGTTTTATAGGCCTGGCTTGCAAATACTTAAAGTTAGAGTTAATATTAGTGAGAAAATATTATGTGTTTTCTTGCTGAGAACCTAGTGATGTAACTGAAGAGTACTGCTTAAAATGATGCTGTTATCAAACTGATAGTATCACCACTCCAATCCCTGAAAATACTTCCTAGGCTGTGCTTATTGCAAAGTAGCTGCTCCCAATTCGGAGCTGTAAATATTAAACAGCTGCAGTCTGCATGCTACACATCCCGATGGCGTCGGTGCCATTGCAACCGGTGCCTCGTACTGTGCGGTACCTCCTGTAACGTAATGAAATGATATAGAAACAACACTTAATTTAACAATATTTCCTCAAAAGAGTGATTTTTGTATATCAGAATTTCAGTCATATTTACCCACTGAGTTTTATAACTTTTTGCTTATAAATCAACAGAACTTTTCTGTTTTCATCTTCCCAAATCGTTTGTGTTTCAGAACTGCTGACAGCCAACACCGAAGCCGGCGCATTCGTGTACAGAGCCGCTCTGCTGCAGCCCTGCCTTCCTTTATTACTCGTAAGCGAAGCGTCCACATCAAATACTTCTACAGAAATGCTTCGTGGTGTTAGCTGATTCCCCGTGTTTCTGATTTTGAAATAAAATACGGGCAGGTTCCTGTAAAGGAGTGACTACTTCAGCTCTTCCTGATTTTGCTGGTACTGTTGTTTTTGCTGTTTGATTAAAAAAAAAAAAAAAAAGTTTTTGCATATTTTCAGAATTTATGACCAGCTTACCTCTGCAGCTGTACCTGGTCCGTTGGGGGCTGAATGGACTGGTTATGGCAACAATCTGCCACCTCGGTTCTCTGTGACCTCCTCAGTTTCAGTGACTGAAATGCAAACTGTATCTGTTTAATGATGATATTTTCCTCAATTTTAGGCTCTCCACCTCCCCTCAGGAGGTGAGCTGCAAACACTGGAGTCCCAGTCTGAGATTTAGATCCTGGGGTCCTGAGCACCAGCAGTCCTTGCTCTGCTTGTGTGGCTGGTGAGTGACGTTTTTTTTTTTTTTTTTTTTTTTTTTTTTTTTTTTGAATTTATTTATTTATTTTTAATTATTTTTTGGGGGAGGCGAAGGGAACTTGAGAAGCATAATCAGTGTGCGGTACAGTAGGCTTTTCTGCTCAACTGTGATTCTTCATCTACAGTTCTTCAAAGGCTTAAATCCTCAATAGTAGGCCAGGACAAGTACCGCTCAATTTTCGGTAGTTGTCATATAATGTATCTTCCCCAAAAGAGCACGTCACCAGGAAAAGACATTCAGAACGGCTGTGCTCTGTTTACAGCGCTGTTCTGCGTAGGAAGGCTCCAAGCAGCCGCTGGCAGCGTGCGGGTTCAGCCCATCTCCCGACGGTGACGATGAGCGCTCCGAGCTTCCTCACTGCCGCTGGAGCCGTTAATCACGGCTGGTTCTGGGCACTCCAGGCCACACCGCACCACAGGTCTTCATAAATACGGGTGGCACTGGGAACGCTGGGTGACGCGGGGCATCACTCATGATAACTGCTCAGAAGAGCTGTAGCTTGTGCTCAGAGGCCACTGAAAGTCCATCGTGTAAATATTTGCAGATGAGGGAAAAAAAAATGTATCTTTGCAGTGGCATGACCTGCAACATGAACTCCACCGAGCCATGAGGTCACCTTTGCACTCACCGTCACAAGTGTGACCCGGCACTCGACTCTGACGGACGCAGTGGTGCCTGGGGACCGCGCCACGCTCTCATCGGGCACCGGGCGACGCCGTGGGCTCCACGGGCAGGTTTAGATGGACATAATGAGCTGTGGGGAGCGAAAGGAGCCCTCAGACCCCGTTACCTGCCCGTTACAGGGGGTGACTGGTGAGAGGATGTCGTTTAACCGGGTATAAATATACATTAATCAAACTGTCCCCAAATATTTTTATTGGCCTTGGCTCTAATGTGTGCTTCTGCCTTTTCCCCATTAATGAGACTGAGAGACCACAGTGACTAATTAGTGACTGAGCTGAAATGAACGCTCGGGGTGGGAATGTGCTCCTTCCTGGAGCCTTCTTGGCTAACGGTGTCACGGTGGAGCGAGACCAGCGCGTCCGCTCAGCGCAGAGCAGGCACTTTGTTTATGTGGGTGTTAGCGGTTGTGTTAATCACCAGGTCCCTTTTACCTTGTGAATCGCTTAGGAAATCAAACATTAATTTACTAACGGGCTTCGGCGGGGGCCTTCCCACCCTGTTTGCATCCCAGACACAGACCTTGGATGGAACGTAAATGTGAGAGGTGCGTGGCTCCGGAGGGGAGTGAATGCTGCGCAAAATTTCTTGTGAATTGTGCTGTTCACAAACTGGTTTAAGGCTCCTTCATTTTTGTGCTTGTAAATCTTGGGCATCAATCCTTTACCTTTCTCTTAAGCATGTTAGTTAAATTAGAAGTACAAATTATTTCTTACTGACAGTCCCTTTATATCTTTCGCATATTAACTGTTGTGCTCCAAGCAGCCAAACCAAGAGACAGGTACCTCAGACCTTCCTGGCCCACGTTAGCGGGAGGAGCAGCTCTCCACGCCCCTGTCCCAGCGCTCCGCTGTGGCGCCTGGAAGCTTTCAGCAGTTCTGCTAAAGCGCCTGCAATTGCATGCGTGTGTCTTTTTTTGATGGTGCATCAGGAAGGAGAGCACAGATTTGCAGGGCCCCTGGTTACCAATTAGGATCCGAATTTCGCGTTTTGCAGAACAGCCTGAAAAGTAGTGAGGTTTTTTTCCCCCTATGTATCTGGATGAAATATTATTTACTTTTTTCCTTGTTCCCCTGTGAATTCTTCCTTCCCAGCACGTGCCTTTCCTCACAGCTTGCTCTCGGCCCCTGCCCCACCCGACGCGCTGCGTGGGGCCCTGCGGCAGCACCCACGGATGGAGGAGGCGCGTGTACGGCCGGGGTGGCGTGGCGGGGACCGGTCCAGCTCCTGGGCGCATGCGACAGACCGGGTGACCCCACACACCATCCCTCAGCTGCTGAGCGTGCACGGGTAATCCTTAACGGCTCGCCAGCGGCACGTGCGGGCTTTCCTGCCCTAGGAGCTGCGACGGGGCGCGGGGCCAAGCATCTCAGTATGACGGCCGTGCCATAAGGACGAGCTGCTCACGGCATCTTCAGCTTCAGTCGCGAACCCTGCCTGCAGCCCTGGCAACTGCAGTCATCAAGTGGAGCATGAAATCCAGCCTTTTCCTCTAAAAAAACCAACCAACCAAACAAACAAACCAAACAAAAACAACAAAAAAAAAGAAATTGAAAATATCACTACACTGGCTTGGTAATTTTTTTCTGCCACTTCACTCCTTGGTTTATTCTTCACCATTTAAACTTTTAGTTGCTGTTAAGGCAGAGAATCAGGACATGGAGCCTTTCAGAGCCTGAGGAATGATTTGCATGTCCTTCCATCACATTCAGCCCACTCGAACGGTTTACGCGGTAAGCGTAGTGCCCTGAGATCTCAAATGCTGCCCTTCGGGAAGGCTTGGTGGGGAAGCTGGAGGCAGGCTGTGGGTGTGACAAACACGGGAAATGAGGCTTTCGCTTGTCTCATGTGTAACGGAAGACTGAGGAAAGAAGCAGTGACTCCAAATCACAAAACTCCCTCACCATGTCAAATCTTGGAGGGATGCAATACCAGTAAAGAAACCAGGGAGTCAGACCTGACAAACAAATCAAGTGAAAACACTGAATTTTTTTTTTTAATCACTCTTTTTCTCCATTCAGATTTTACATGTTTTTGCTCCTTGAAAAAACAATTGGTCATACAGGTAAATAATATATTTACTTCTCCCCTTCTTTGCATTTCAAGGTCTGGCTGCTGCATTGGGTGTGTACCTGCTTCAGCTCGGTGAAGGATGTAAACGATGGCGAGGAAAGGGATGCCAAATATCTCTGTGTCACAAAGTTCAGTGTTAAACATATTTGAGTAAAGTACCTTTGTGAGGGTTAGTGGTTTTTATATGTATTTTAAATTTTTTCACTTTAGGAGAAATGACCAAGCCTGGAGTCCATGTAGAAATGGGACCACCATAAAAGGTGGGGACAGGTCTCCTGTTCCCTGGGTGCAGGGGACACTTCGCTGGGCTGGAGGGGCTCGGCTGGGCCAGGTGAGCATGAACTGTGTGACGCTTGCAGAACGGAAATGGTAGCCCAGAAATTGCTATCCTACTGTAATACCGGGTTTTGAGTTTGATAGTAAATACGTTTTGGATTAGTGCTAGAGCGGGGCCTTTTGGCTCTTGCTGCCGTTCCACATAAATCCCACCTCCGCACTCCCTAAGTGAATCCATCATTTCATCGACGAAGATAAAAGGCTGTGGTATGTAATTTACAGCCAATCAATACTAATAGCAGAGCAAAACACACAGTTCTCGTTTCCCTCTTCTGTTGGGCTGTTGTCAATACCAACGCACTCCCTCTGCACGCGTGTGTATTGAGTGAGTCAGGAAAACCACGCTAAAAATGCTGCCGGGCACAGCTCTTCAGCAGAAATGTGTTTCAGATGCATCTCCATTGATATTCTGACTTCGCAGAGCACAGCTTCCCGGAGGCATCGCCCAGTCCCTTGGGACGCTTTTTCCGGACTGGCCATCCCAGGGGCAGCCCAGAGAGCCCTCCAGGACACGGGCGGCAGGGGAGACTCCGGGTGCTGCCGCTGCGGCTCCCGGCACGGTAAGGGTTCAGGCAGAGGGTGTCTAGATTCACTAAATTGAGTCAGAATGTTGCAATACAGTTCAACAAGCACTTCCACAGGAAATGTACCTCGAACAAATCATGCTGACAGAAAACTCCAAGCTGCTAAATCCGTGCAATTTTTTTATTCCAGAAGCTTCAATATAGCTTATATTATGCTTGACCGTTAATAAATCATATATTCTAAATACTTTTACTGAACCTCTTTTTCTTTTTTTTTTTGTTTTATTTAATTCCTGTTTAATAAAATGTTGATGGGGGATGAGTAATAAGCTGATATTGGGTATCTCAATGGCAATCATTATTTTCCACTTAAAATTCAATTATATTTGCATTTTGGTTATATATATTTTAACAGCAACAAAAGTTACACCATTATCTCAATATCCTGTAATTTATCACCCCTGAAAATAAATAAATGGGTCTGCTTAAGACAAGCAGTAAACTGTCAGGACCCAGAACCAAAGAAAAATATTGATTTGGGTGACAGTTGTGTGTCACAGACCTGCCATTCCCTTTAGAAGACAAACCAGAATTCTCAGTTTTTTAGAAACCTGAAATTCTAATTACTCCTATAAGAACTTCCCCACTATTTAAAACACATCCTGGGATGTGTGAGAGGGAACTTTGAAACTACCACAGTTTCCATGTTGGCTGTCCCCTCACCATCTAGGAGAAGGCCACTCATCTTCTTTCAAGGCTTGGTACCTCCTAAATTCTGCTCCATGACAAGCAGGAGATTTTTTGGTGGTTGGACTTGATGATCTTCGAGGTCTCTTCCAACCTTAAAGATTCTGTGGTTCTATGATTCTTTTGTAGGTGGAGGAGGTTGCCCAGATGGTGCCAGAGCCGTGGGCTCCTGCAGTCCCAGCAGACATGTAGGATGACAAAGCCTCCTGAGAAGCAGCATCACGATGACTTTGGGTCCAGCAAATCATGCTCTAGTCTTCCCACTGTGGAGCGCTGCTTGGCTAGGGCTGCTGCGGAGGAGACATTTGTCTGATGAGCATGAACATCTGACGAAAGAGATCCAAATGTCTTGCTATTCCACTGCCAACTTCCTATGGATTCGGGGCTGCACATGGGAAATCCCAGAGCCAGATGGCTGGAGAGCTGCTGTCTGTCTCCCCGCAGCGCAGAGTGCTGGCGGGACACGGCTCCAGCTGCACAGCTCCCCAGTGACTCAGGGAACTGGAAAGATGCTGTTCAGCTTAACACCACAGTAAGTACCATGACATGGGATTTCTACTGAGTGATGCAAAATATTTTGGGAATCCTGCCCGGAGTGATAAGCCATTGGCACAGCAATGCATTTGGGGGGGAGTTTCAGGCAAAGGAAAGTAGCTGGCTGATATTTATCTCCAGAAAATGCTAGCGATAAAACTTTTAAAAAGCTAACTTTTAACTCAATAAAGCTGTCCCCTCAAACCAATTTTATTCCAATCCTTGAGAGGAGAGAACCTTTTAAGTCCAAGAGAAAATGTTAATAAACCTTCATGCTGTTGAGTTTTTTCCTAACTCAATAACAGCTGTCAGCACCTTTCTGTCCCCACTCCTGCCTTAACAAGTTAGTGTACTGGGCTACCTCCAGCCTGCACTGGGGTCGATCATTAACAGACCTTTCCCCATGGATTTTTCCTCCTCATTTTTTTTTGTGCAATGGTAAGAGCCATTCACGTTCTGTGCAGCCTGGTGCACAGCTTTGGGTGAGACCATGGAGCAGGGATGCTGCCGCCTCCGGTGCTCACCTCCTTCCCCAGCACTGTGTGGGAACAGGGAGCTGCAGGGGCTGCTCTGACCGGTATGAGGTGACCCCTTCCTCTGTCCAGACACCAGCAGCTCCTGCAGCAAATGGCAGATGAACGTGGCCTGCTGGTCTTCTCTTCGTGTGCTTGCACATCAGATGCTCTCGCTGCAGCAACCACCGCTGCCAGCCCCCGCCCATCCCCAGCATGGTGGGGCAGCCCGTGCCCCAGGGGAGCGATCTGGGTGAGGTGGGGGTATGTAGCCCTCCGTTTGACTGTAGCTCCTTGTATTTAGGTCACAATGCTTGGGTGAAATCCAAATAACCTCCCACTGTCCTGTGGCGAGCAGGGGTACCAGCCCTGGTGCCATGACATCCTGCTCCCTCCGTGCTGGGTTATAGCAGTACACGCTGTCGTACCCAGAGAGATTTATCCACTGTGCTAATCAATACATTCTGAAATTAACTGGATGAGGGTCGCAGCGAGACTGCCTGAGCCAAATTCATCTCACGCTGCCACAGACAAACATGAAACACAATGATTTCCCGGGCTGATAAACCTTGTCTCATTCCATGCCTTTGCTCTGCCGTTCCTCCAGCACTGCCCTGTCTTTAACAGGGTCTTCGCTCCCTGTGTTTCGGCCTTGCTCAAGGTGAATTTCACGTTCCTTGGATGCACGGCTGTCCGCCGAGGTCTTGGGGAGATGTCCCACCTTTGCTCTGCCTTGGTTCATGGGCACACAGCTCTGCTGGGCTCCTGTCCTCCCCTGCACCGCATCCGTCCGCTCTCCCTAAGGTGAGAGATTTCCATGTCACACCCTTCACACGCTTCCTTCCCAGTGCACCCACCCCATGACATTTGTTTTGCCTGGAAAACATGTTGTTTTATCAAAGAAGGAAGTTGCAGTTTAGAGATGGACACTCCAAATTACAGCTCTGCTGCGCGTTAGTAGCGGCTGCACAGATTGTTCGGCTATTTGTTTTATCACACAGCAGTTTTCTGTGATGGTAGGCACAGTACAGTCTGGCCGAACGCCGGTATTTCAGCATAGGCTAACATCATAACGATGAAAACAGGAGAGACAAGTGATTCATTTCTCAAAATTAGCCGTATGCCCCATTTCAGACAACTGGCCCTGAGGAGATGCCTCACGTAGTGCTCCAGCCATGCTGCACACGAGACTGACTGAAAGCTGGAAATGAGCCTTAAAGAAAATGACATAAAACTATTTACCCGTACTCAGCGGCGGCCAGCAGGACTTCGTGCTGATGTGCTGTCAACATCTCTCCTCAGCCTTTTCTTTAATTCAGCAAGAGTTTGTAGTAAAATAACATTAAGTCAAGCTTTTATTAAAATTTCCTTACTTGAAGTCTCAAAGCAAGCGGTGCCATTCGAGTTTAAGCACAGTGACGAGTCAGGAGCCAGGAGAGCGGTTGGGTGGAACAAGAGCATGTCAAGATTAGCGCTGGGTTCAGTTCATCTCCTGTGTGGTGCCGTAGGCTGGAAATAGATGGGCTGATTTGTACATTTTGATCAACACTTCTGATGGTTTTCCCTAATTGTTCTGGCAGAATGTGGTCTGCTTTTCTAATGTGAAGAAGGAGCTCCAGATCCAGTGATCTGGATTGTGGAAAGAAACCCACCCCAAGAACCACGCAGTCATTAATTACTAGAGAATTATTAATCATGAGGTTCATTTCAGAACTGTGAGCCGCAAGGTCCAACGTTAGATAGAAGCAATCAGGAGGAAGAATAGATTTTATTTTAAAAAAAAAAAAATAAATAAAATTATATAAGGGAGAAAAAAAAAAAAGGGGAGATGTAAAGACAAATATCTATTACGACAACCTGAATAACGTGAGCTGGGAAGGACTATTTTAATTCTTCTGGGAAATAGATCCAGGGAGAAGCCATGAGCCCCCTGAGATGGGTGAACCAATGCCCCAGCTGCTCACCTCCCTTGGTCCGAAGCCGAGCAGCATGAGCAAGGAACTGGGAGCCTTTCATCCCTCCTCAACCTCCCCTCTGCTCAAGGGCTGGGAACTGCTCTTACCCACAGTGATGCTCACATCAGCGTAAATAGTGAAGGAAAAGCCGAATGGATTGTGGAGCAGGTTCCCCTTAGGCAGTGACTCACGGCAGTGCTGCACTCCAGCAGCAGCTGTGCTGGTTTCTGAGTAACACCCAGGAGCAAGCAGTCCATGGTGTCCTGAGCGGCACAGACCTGGGCTGAGATACACCACGAGTCCTGCCGGGGCCCTTGGCACCCCGAAGACAAAACAGGCTGTGTTTTCCAGCTTTCCCGTGACTCACGTGAAAGGCAGCAGGGTGCCTGTGCGAAAACTGGCACGGACACTCCTTACAAGAATTTAAGGGATGGGAACCTTCTCACGCGATGCCCGTGGGGCTGCGCAGCAGCTTGGAGGGCCAAAAGACGAGTGAGGGCCAACCCTTCTCATCCCAAGAGGGGTGCTGGGCAGCCCTTCTCCTGTCCCCGTGTGTTTAAGGGGCACAGAGGGACCTGCTTCACACAGGAGTCCCTTCAGGGAAGGCTCCTGCAGAAGCAGCTCCACCAGGGAGGAAGGAACGGCAGTGGTGGGACCTGTGTCCCCATCAACACTGGAGTCGTTTTGCCTATCTGCAAAAATAATTAAACAATAAATAGGTTGGTAATTAAGGTACAAGTCTAAAAAATAATTCCCCCTTTTCTAGAAGTTATGACTTGATTGAACAGAATTTCTTATGTTGGAACATGAAAACTGACAATGGGAATAATTTCATGCAACATGTAATTAAACTGTACAACTTATTATCAGTGGGAGTTACCTCAGCAAATAATTTATACAAATTTTGAAGGAAGGGAAAACATACACAGATAACAATGCCCAGTTATCTGACTCGCTGGTGGGAGGAACAGAATCAGTGTGTCTCACTTGCAGCGTGGAGCAGCTGGGACGTTTTTAGTTTACTTTCCCTGAAACAAAACATGGTTTCCTTTTGATTTTGCTCTTTTGTATTCATAATTGGAATGGAGATTTGGTATGCTCTAATTTAAAACATAGTATCAGAATACTTTTTTTGTTATTATTATTTTGGAGTAGTTGGCATGGAACATTTCTGCTATAAGACCTTCCTTCCCTCCTTCTTCCCTGGGAAGGGCTGGAAGATGGTTCTTAGATGTATTTTGATGAAGTTGAAGGTCACTTTTCACTGAGTGGAGCTATTTTCAGAACAATTTCAACCCACGCAGCAAAGCGTGGCCTTGGCCCAGCTGGGACGGACGGGGATGTCCCGCTGGCTGAGCCAGCCTGGGGCTGGGGGTTGGCAACCTCCTTGGTTTGATTTGAGGTCATTTTTTTCAGACAAAGTTTGTGTGACTTCAGTTTTCAGGAGCCTTCTAATGTAACAGCTAAATGGGACTTGGAGCTAAACAGCAATTCACACTTTCCAAAAGGTTTATAGCTTCACGTATATTAGTTATGACAAACTGATTGCTCCCCAGCATTTCGGTGCTTGTAGGGAAAAGCATTTTGTGGCTTAAACGCACAAGTTCCTCTCACTTCCCTAGAGCTTTTTCCTTAACATATTTGCCGTTTTGAAAATTTATCACTTTAGAATTAGAAAGGAGTCTTTACTTTTATTTTTTCATTCTTTTCAAAAATATTGGTTTATATGAAAACAGTCACCTGCTGAACAACAGCAGTCCTCTCCCATAACCTCTGCAGCCTTCTTCCCAGTTTTCACCGTTTTACACTCTTACCTTCCATGGGTGCTTCCTTTTTTTCACATTTGGGCTGAAAAATGGAAATGAAAAACTGATGGGGGAAAAAGGGGGTTCAAGTGCCTTTTGTTTTCATTCTATCCATTTAATAATGAAATAATCTAGTGCAGCCACATTAAGAAAATAACCAATATGGACCAGGAATAATTAAATTAGCAATTATGATAGATTACTTCTGCTGGAGGCTGGCCTGGGGCACGGTGGGAACATGGGGGTCACAGGGACACAGGGGGGGCTCTGAAGATGCTGTGGCTCTGGCCGCATGTCCTCTGCGGCTGTGTCCCCAGCCAGGAGCCCTGGAAGTGCTGCTGTGGGGCTGACGGCCACAGCAGTGCCACCGTGGGTGACAAGGCTCATGGGCGGCTCGCAGGACTGCCTGAGCATCTCCACTGGGAGGGAGGTCCCTGCTTACCAGCCTGGGGAGGGGGACACTTGTTCATTTTACTGGTCCTTAGCCACCCTCCTCTCCTGCTTGCAGCAGATTTTTATTTTTGGGATAAAAACATACTTCTCTAAAAATTTGTAAAGTCAGGGTAGGTTGATTGGGTTTAACGTTACTTTTCACGCTGCTCAGAGTAACTGTGCTTTGACTCTCTCTCTCTTTGGAGAATCTCATGATTCTCCAAAGACAAAAAAAGACCTCACTGTAACCACCACATTTGGCTTCCAGCAGTTCCCCTGGTCTAGTCCAGATGTAAAGCCATGACTGTGCCCCCAGATGTGATGTCATGAATCCCACCACGCAAACACGAACTCAGGGACACGAATCTCCCTCCCAGCAACGGAACTGAAAGCAGGTACTTAGATGCCCGTGTGCCATGCCCAGTTTCAGGATGCCATATGGTGAAATATGGCCATAATAACCCAGATTTCTGCTCTGTTAGAAAGCAAAATACCCTCTTGCAACACAGCAGTGGCATTTCATTGGTCCAGAGGCAAGCTGGTAAGAACTTTTAGTGGACATGGTGGTGTTAGGTTGATGGTTGGACTTGATGATCGTGGAGGTCTCTTCCAACCTCAGTGATTCTACGATTCTGCGAAATGCTCAGGAACAGTAGCACCAGCCTCCTTGCCCAGGAAGGGTGAGTTTCCCTCTCCCAGGTCAAGCCAAAGTGCAGCAGCTGGGTCAGGGGAAGCTCTGCATTCACCGCTCTGCTTGTTGAGTATTTTCCTCGTAGTTTGGATTTTGTTTCTAGCTGTTGGTGTTCTCCACAAGCCTCTCGCTGGACATCCTCTCAGACACCCCGTGCCAGGCGCTCCCCAGCAACCAGCACGGCTTTGCCTCCAGCCTGGCACCCACCCTGCATCGGCACAACATGTTGTGAAAAACTGTACTTTCCATGGGAACGCGATTCCAATGCGAAGTTTGCAGCCATCTTCTTTAATTGATTGCCAGTGTCCATTGTTGCCAGCTATCTGCTCAGTTATTCAAAGGAATAATTTCCAGATTGTGGCTGCTTCTGTGCTGCCTATTA